>JAKZGU010000001.1:600000-827497 GCA_022837005.1 Calonectria pteridis | reverse complement strand
CCCCCCCCCCCCCCCCCCCCCCCCCCCCCCCCCCCCCCCCCCCCCCCCCCCCCCCCCCCCCCCCCCCCCCCCCCCCCCCCCCCCCCCCCCCCCCCCCCAACGGGTTGCGCTGAGGCCGACTGCTGTTCCCAGGCCGATGGGCAGGAGAACCGACACTGCGGGATTTAGCAGGATGGTGGAGGGCAATGTGAGGGATGGGATGAATGTTGTCATTGTGATGATCACTTTCGAGACAATAGATAGGGGCAATGAAGATGTGATTTACGGCGTGTCGTAAGTCAGGATGGGAAAAGTGTGCGAAGCAAAACACAAAATAGTGATTGCGAAGCACAGCACTTCAGAGACGTCTAATGACGTAATATATAGGTTTGGGAGCCATCAAACCACCTTTCACAGACACGAGATTTAGCAAATAAGCCGAGGCACATTTGTCAGGGTATGCACCAGACTCTACCGGTCATATTGAGAGATGTGGGCTGATGAGATCGAAATCTAGATTGGAAGCAATCATCAAGGATGCGGAGATCGGATTTCGTAGTGTAGGTCGGGCCATTAATTCGGGAACACGGCGCCTTGGGCGGGACCAGTCCAGATCCTAGACAGAGCACGAAATGAGTGCCTCTTTGGGACAGGTGGGACAGAGACTCGGATGCGACGAAAATCCGGCCGAAGCACTCCCATCCTGAGACCGGGCCCTCGGCTTCCTATTGCTGTGAAAGGTGGAGGCGGCGAAGCAGTCACAGCTCCAAGAAGTGGGCAATCGCTGGAGCAACCGTGAAATTGCAGGGGAATTTTTTCGCTTGACAGCGCTGCTGAATTTCTGGAAATTAGTTGAAACGGAAAATTCGAAGCATGGACGGAGGTGTCTGTCCTTGATGTCAGACGCCAAAGTGTATTTGAATTCGGTAGTTTCACAAATTCCTCCAAAAGGCCTCGTAATGCTCATTACCCGGATTTTCGTGACAGTCTCGCATTTTATGTGACGCGAGGGAGCAAGTTGGTGTGCAGTGGATCTCTCATTCGCACGCCAGGAAGCAGCGCGGCTCGGAAGATTGTGGGCTAGGATGGCGTCTCCCCACGTCCAATCGACACGTGGGCGACACGGCTTCACGAAATTGACGTCCCGGAAATGGGACTAATGTGGCTGATGGGTCCTAGTCCGGCTGTGGCTCGTGCAGCAATCGGAGCGCATACCTGAGGCGTTGGGTGCACGGGCCCGTTCTTTAATGGGTTTTTCGCGATGTAGTCGCGTGTGAACGCGTCCAACACGTCCGGAGCGCCAAGTCCCACGGTTGAGCGCGCGGCTGCGCTTTGAGTACTAATTATTCCCCATCTGCATCGTGACTGCCCTAATCAACTTCGACCCTTCCGCTCAAAAATTTGTACCTTCCGTCAAAGTGTCACCACAACTGTCTGTACATTTTGTTTTTGGAAGGTACTATTCACGATAATGGCTCGATCCGCCTTGGGAAAGCGTACTCGCAACGTTGACGATGTCGGTAAGTGCCAGTTTGGGAAGATGAAGGGGAAAGAAAGGAAGCGAGGGATGAAGCAACGAGGACACATCAATGGCTAACTTTCGCAACCCAAGAAGATGTCAGCCCTATTCAGACTCCCACCAAGAGAAGCCGCCGCATAGCAAGCAGCGTCGCGGCTTACAACGACGAGAACCTTGACCCTCTGGACGACGAATTCGATGGTCCCTTCAAGCAGCCTCCCATCCTCACTCGCAGCTCTCCCTCTCAACCACCTTCCTCCGTCAAGCAGAACCCAGTCACTCCGTCCACTCCCAGACACCGAGATGCACTTGCCGTTCCTCCAACAACGCCTCGACATGCTGTCATGTCGGCAGGAAAACTTTTCAAGCGACTCACTCCACAAACGCCCCTTTCTCCAAGCACCATTCAGACCATCTACCACTCCGCACGTCAACTGTTCGCTCGCGGTGCCGAGCCTGGCCAACTGATCGGTCGAGATTCTGAGCGAGAACAACTCACAAAGTTCCTCGATCGTTGTTCGTCGACAACACCCAATGGATGCCTCTATGTCAGCGGGCCGCCTGGAACCGGCAAGAGCGCTATGATCACAGACATGACCCGAGCCTACTCGGAGCGCAGCAACGTACAAACTGCTTACATCAACTGCATGAGCATTAAGTCATCAAAGGACCTGTATACGACTCTCCTTGGTGCCCTCGACCAACCAAACGAGATGCCCGAAGCCGATGCCGTCGCTGCCCTCCAAGCCATGTTCGTCTCCAAGTCTAAGGCTGCCAAGGTCTGCTTAGTTACCCTCGACGAGATCGACCACATCCTTACGATGGGTCTGGAAAGCTTGTACCGAGTCTTCGAGTGGTCTCTGCAGAAGTCTTCCCGACTTGTTCTCGTTGGTATTGCAAACGCCCTTGACCTGACGGATCGATTCTTGCCTCGACTTAAGTCTAAGAACCTGAAGCCGGATCTCCTGGCCTTCCTCCCTTACACCGCAGCCCAGGTGAAGAACATCATCACAACCAGACTCAAATCCTTGATGCCAGCAGATGGCAAGGAGAACTATGTTCCCTTTATCCACCCCGCTGCCATTGAGCTGTGTTCCCGAAAGGTCTCCAGCCAGACTGGCGACTTGCGTAAGGCATTCGAAATTTGCCGACGGGCACTGGACTTGATCGAGGCGGAGACAAGGTCAAAGCATGAGGAGGAGGCCCGAGAAAAGCTTTTGCAGATGACTCCTTCCAAGCGCCCTCTGGGTGAGAACATCAACGGAGCTTCTGGCAACGGGTCGCGAAGCGTGGTTCAAATCATGGCGGCATCTCTCAAGGAGCTGAACGCAGAGACTGCCCCTCGTGCTTCAATCGGACACTTAAACAAGGTCACTGCTGCAGCTTTTAGCAACGGAACTAACCAGCGACTGAAGGCGCTGAACCTCCAGCAAAAAGCTGCCTTGTGTGCCCTTGTTGCTTGCGAAAAGCGAAACCGAGCTGCTGCCAAGATGGCCAACGGTCTTACGACTCCATCCAAAGCGAAGTTGATGGCCCCCACTGTCAAGGCTCTATTCGATGCCTACTGTCAGTTGTGTACCCGCGATTCTGTCCTTCACCCCCTGTCAAGCTCAGAGTTTCGGGAGGTTGTGGGCAGCCTGGAAACCCTGGGGCTCGTCAACGCGTCCGATGGCAAGAGTGGCAGCTTCGTGACACCGCAGACTCCTAGTAAGAGGGGCCGAAAAGCCGCCGTGGGGAGTGGAGACGAGCGCCGAATCACGAGCTGCGCTGGTGAGAAAGAGATTGAGGCTGTGGCGGAAGGTGTGGGTGCCGGAATCCTCAAGAGCATTCTAAGCGGCGAGGCATTGGATTAATATTTTTCACATGACATCAGTTTTGCACTTTGCATAGCATGGCGTTCACGGATATGGTTGGACTGATGACAGTTAGGAGTACGGTTGGATTGTTTCACTCTTGCATTGTACTGGATTGGGTTGCATACAGCCGGACGGGACGATCTGGCGATGATGATGGGGCCTGTAACAATAGCTAGATACATGATGCTCTGGGGAATGAAGTGTCCGAAAAATAGTTAATGAATGGACAAAAGAGAGATGACACAAAGATTACGTGGTCCATCATTTTGCGTGACAGATGAAGCTGCAAGTTGCTGACCGACGTGACACAACATGGTGGTGTGGTGTAGATGAAGGCACAAGATGACACGACAATCAGTTGCCAGAAGCAAAACTGTGGCTTGTGCTACAACAATAGCTAGTGAGAAGTGACATGCTTCCCACACGTTGATAAGTGCACGAAGGAATTATGCATAATTACCTCGACGTTGCAACCAGGTATGGATCGGGGGGCTCTCGAGTTTGTTCCAACCACCAATCGCCACATTTGGCCCCCGGTCAGCCGTGAGCCCTGCCCCATGTCGCGTCCCACGAGCGCGCACCTAAGCACGCGGTAGGCCGAACGAAGGTTAAGCTGAAAACGAAAACAAGCATCGGCTCCCTCCCGCTTAGCAGACCGTGAGACCCAGTCAGTATTTCCCCCTAAATCTGAGGTCAGCAGAGCTGCGGGCGGAATATGTCATCGTACAGGGCATCGGTCGGGTTTGAGTTCCTTAGGTTTCTTAGGGACGGCGCCATTCCCTTTGGCGCCGAAAGGGGCGGAAAGACAAATGGAATGGGACCTCTAAAAATCTAAATCGGGGGCCCCCCAGGTTCGGGATGTGGCACCGCTGAAATGGGAGTGACGAACTTACCGAGCCAGAAAAACCAAGCTTTTTCTTGGCATGAGCGGCAACTGAAAAAAAAGCCTTGGCATATGCACGCCTGATTTAGCACCCGAGCCCCCGAATTGTTCCATGGAAGGTTGCAGCTCAAAAGTATAGCAGCGCCCTGTGGACAATGTCCTTGGCCGTCTGTGCATTGGGAGGGGAGGGGAGGGGATGAGCCCTGGAGAACAGGGCGAAGTAAATGGGCTCGGCAACAACATCCGGGTAGGCCCCGGCGGTGGTTCCCAGCGGCAGGTTCAGCGAGTTGCGCAGCTCAGGGCACTAAGTCAGGCCTGCCGCTGTCCACTGTCCTGAGCTATTTCCAGCGCTGTTGTGCAGCTCGCTCGGGGAGGGGGGCCACGACCTGCCTCTACGGGGAGAACGGTCGCGCCCCTGGGCTCCCACGCTGAGGAAGCCACAGGGCCGCTGCAACACGGACTCCCGCTGGGGGCTAGGGGCTTAGCCTACTGTAGGTACAATGGAAAATTACAGGGCTGCACAGGTCTGTTGATCGCGCTATCGTCCCTCCATGGCTCCATCGGGCCCTCTGTCAGTTCGGCACCCACCTCCGCCTCCACGCTACACTCCGGCCTCGATCGACGCCATTTACTCGACTGAATTACTCCACGTCCACGCTCACTTCGTCTTTTCTCTTTGCGCCATCTCCTCTTCTCCCTCTTCACCCCTCCCCCTCCTCCCCCGCAACCGTCTTTCGCTTTGGTCACAGGTCCTTTTTTTTTTTCTTCTTCTTTCTTTCTTATTCTTCTTCGTCCTCATTCTTCCTCCTTCTCCTCGTCGTAATCCTCTTCTCCACTCTCCGCCGCCGATACGCGAGGCTGACCTCAACACGCGCGCCGCATTGTCCTCCTTCTCCTCCACATCAACGCCCAAAGGCCAAGAGGGAAGAGTCTCGCAATATACGACCCAACCAAGCAACGTTGCACGGCCCTGAATTGACGCTCGCGTATCGCAACCTCCACCACGACCACCGCCTCGGCCTTCGACCCCAACCCGGTCCTAATGCCTGCGGGACTATTTCTGGGAATGGGCCGTCGGTCGAGATCCACGCCATCGCTCTCCAACAACAGCAACGACACCAAAAACACCACTTCCCCAACGACGACCGCCGCTCCTGATCCCTCTGCCACCGACTCTGCCGAATCTGCCGACCCCCCGCCGTCTCCAACACAGCCAGTCTCGCCCACCCAGTCAGCGAACAAGTCATCGCGCCCGAGCTTTCTTTCGCGTCTCAGCCTACCCCTCTCGATACGTAGCCGTAACCGCAATGTCGCCGACTTTCACATCCGGCCCGAAGAGCCCTACCGCCGCTACGTCGCAGGCGAGCACGTCCGCGGCTCCATCATTATCATAGTGGTGAAGTCAATCCGCATCACCCACTTGGTCGTGTCGCTCCATGGTTATGTGCGAGCCCTCAAGGATCCGGCCTCTGTGGCCAAAACACAGGGTGCCACCCAGATGCCGCAGGGTGGCGGCTCCATGCGACCGCGCTACCACGGCCACGGTCTGGCCAGCCTGTTCCAGGATGAGCAAATCTTGAGCGGCGAGGGGAGGCTGGAACCGGGCAAGTATGAGTTTGGCTTTGACTTGGTATTCCCCGAGAAGGGACTTCCCAGCAGCATCGATGTACGTACTGGCAGGCCCCGGCAACGAAACCAGACAACTGACAGGTTCGCAGTTTGAGCGGGGCACCATCTCATACAACATTACAGCTACGCTCACAAGACCGACTTCGATTGCGCCTACGTCTACATGCGACAGGAAAGTAATGCTCGTTGAGAATGTCGATATAGCGTTGGTACAGCCGCCCCGGCCACGAACCATTTTTCTAGAACCCATATCGAGGCGCAGCCGGAGGAAGAAATCGATGATGCTCGAGAAGACGGCCACATCACCAACAGAAGTAGCGGAATTGTCTCCCGATTCTGACCCCACCGATCCTTCCAGCCCCGGCGCATCCGACGAAGCTCGCGACCACGGCCTCGATCGTCGAAGCCCAATCCAAAGTGATATGAGAAGCGAAATCAGCGGGGAAAGCGCCAGCACCGGCGTGAGCCGCAACGATCTATCCTTGTCCCAAATTGGCACCTTGACATCTCCCTCAAGGCAGCAGGCGGTAGACAAGAAAACCATTACTACTACCATCGAGCTTATTCGCGGAGGCTGTCTGCCCGGCGACCTAGTAGCTGTTCGCATTAGTGTCCAACATATCAAGGTTGTCAAGAGCATGACTGGCATCATCGTAACTTTATACCGCCAAGGCAAGATCGACAGCGCTCCTTCAGAAGCGCTGTTCAATGAGAATTTAACTGAGGAGGAGAGAAGGCTGGCTGAAAAAGAGGATGTATACCCACGGTCTCGTACCGGTCTTGGAGGTCTCTCTTTGTCATCGTCAAGCTCCACGAGCATGTTCCGCAAAGACCTTGACCAGAATACAGCGCCTTTAATGATTGACCCTGTCACGCTGCAGTCAACTGCAACGGTGACTGTCAAGCTTCCAGATGATGCGTTCCCCACAATCAGAGGGGTTCCAGGTGAGATGATTAACTTCAAATATCAAGTTGAGGTTGTCGTCGATCTTGGCGGGAGATTAGCAAGTCAGTTGCAAGGAGGGCCGTCGAACCGCTCATATGGTTATGCGAATGGGGATTCGAGCGTGCCCTCATACAACCCAATGAACTATAACAATATTGCCGACACTACACAGCTTCGGCGCGAAAAGGGCGTCGTTTCAGTATCCATAGAAACGATAGTAGGCACTATGGACTCATCTCGTGGCCAGAAGCGGTCATCGCCAACATCACGGAGGATTCAGCTACAAGAGAGTGAGGAAGAATACATCCGACCCGACCTAGGCTATGAAGAAATCCCGTACGAATATCCTCACAACGGCCAATTGTCGCCACTCGAATACTTCCCACCTCAAACGAATGGCCATCCACCACCACCACTTCCACCACATCCACCATACTCACCTATAACGCCACAACACTCCCAGCCGACCCAGAGGCCCAATGGGTTCTCTCCACCAGCGGCTCCTGCCTATGTTCCTCCGCCTCGAATCTCGGAGCATAGCGAACTGTCGGAAAAGGATCAGATTCGTCGCGCTGAGGCGAGGTTGCTACCAAGCGCGCCTCCAGCAGCTGGACCATCGAACAGCGCTGATGATGATGACATTTATGATGCAGACGACACGCCCAGAGTCCCGCATATTGAGATTGGATACTCACCCAGTGGCCCAGCTGATGCTCCTTCAGCACCAACTGAGGATGAGATCACGACCGCAACAGCGCCTCCGGCTGAAGCGTTGGAAGATAAACAGGAGCGCGAGCGCCGTCGGCTTATGAACGAGGCGAGTGCGCCACCAGAGTTCCCTGAAGATGTGGACCAGAGAAACAGCGGCCCTTCAAGAGAAACGGCGCCCGACCTAGAACCAAGTGCTCCGGCACTAGACGATGCGGATGACTTTCCGGGTCTTGGACCAGTCGCCGGTCCATCTACAAGCAGTGGCCGCGGCGAGGGAGAGCAATTACCAGCGTACCAGCGATGATAGCGAATGACTGTTTTTATTCTTTTTTGAATACGTTGCAGCGGATTACGAGACATAAAATGGCAGGAGTCAGAAAAGTGTACGATTTTTCAAGTAGATGGGCAGCCAGCCTGGTGGCGTTTGGGGTAAAACGAGCGGGATATGATGATGAGATGTAATCCGGCGCGACCATGTATGAGCAGGCGCGCGGCAGTCTTGGCACTTATGTTGCTTTGAGGCATGCTTAATTCTTGATATCTAGGATGAAATAGATATAAAGACCTGAAAGATGATTGTCGATGGTCGCATGACCGTGGCTTTACGAATACTCCTTTGCCATGCACCCCAAAATGATGTGATTGATCCAAGCACTTATCATTGTGACATGCAACCTTGGCAGGATAAGAAGGCCGCCGCAGGGCTATCTTATCTAATGACTATTTCGCAATGCAGAAAGCCTGCAGTTCATAGCGTAGAGATGAAGGTCTTGTTTTGATACAGGTCGACCGCCCCAATAATCAGGCACGGTGACCAAAATACTACAATACAGTGCATCTAGCTTGTAGATGATCAATCTAGGGGTCTATTTAGAATACATATTCCTGAGCGAGGGATGACCCCGCCCCATACTGCTGGGGCGGCTTTTTACTATGCGTCCCGAGCATAGATTGCAAATAGTGTACACTGTGCGATCGCAGCAACTCTGACTGAATACGTCATGCCGCCTCGGACATGTACAGTCAAAAAAAGTCGTATGATGCAAACGCGGCTTTTGAGGCCGTTATGCGCAGGAGGCATACATGGTCCCACGTCTGGGGCACTGCACCGATGATGTGCCACACACCTCCGACCCAGTCAGATCTGTGGGCAGGGTCAGGGATTGCTGCTTCGATCCCATGGCAAGTGCCGGAGCTCTCGAATAACAGAAGATTCCTCCAACTCTAGTGCTGGAGGACAATATCTTTGCCCTTTTCCCAGTTATCCAGGCTCTCTTTGATATTGACCCAATAGCGCAGGCGCACGGCTTCGCGCTTGGCAGCATCGACATCGTCGTCCCTGAAGGCCCTTTCCAGAACCTCCTCGCTCGCAGCGATTCGCGCGTCGTTCTCAGCGCGAGGCGCCTCGAGGTCCTCCTCCGACTCGGCCTCCTCAATCTCCTCGCGGGCCTCGAGCACCTCCATGAGCAAGCCCGGGTCCTCGACCTTGAGGGACTCGTCGTTCGCAACGTCGACCCCCCGCAGGGACAGCAGGTACTGCGCGCGCAGCAGCGGGTTCAGCAGGGTCTTGTACGCCTCGTTGATGCGGGCTGACATGGCCTCGGCGCGGGCCTTGTTCTCGGCCGGGTGCATATCCGGGTGGGCGCGGGCCTGCAGGCGGAGGAACTCCCGACGCAGGGCGCGCGCATCGATGGGAAAGTGGCCTGCGGGCGGGGGGCCATCGGGCAAGGTCTCGGGGAAGAAGTCATAGTGCGTCTGAGGCGACAGTGACGACGACGACGATGCCGGGGACTGTGATGTGGAGGGGCCGGCAGCCGCCGAGGGGCCGGAGGAGGCCCGGCGGAGCTGGAAGACGGCCGAGGGCGGCAACGGGGAGCAGAAGCTCCGGGCGCCAGCTAGACGGCCGGGCGCGGGAGCGGCAGCGGCAGCGGCATTGGGGAACGTCGTGGATGTTGTGGTGGTCGATGATCGCCGAGTCGAGGGCGTCAAGGCGGCGAGGGAGGATGATCGGCGAACTCGGAGTCGACATCGGACACAAAGCCGAGTGACGTCGCGCGCTGCAGCGGAAGCAGCAGAGGGTCGCATGATTATTGATCCAAATCGGTGCAACAACGCGCAAAAAAAAAAAAAAAAAAAAAAAAGGGTATGATTTGTAGGGATTGGAGAAAAGGTTTTTAAAAAAAGAATCCCCGAGGGGGGAAGGTTTCAAGTGTGGCCAAGAAAGAAATAGAGAGGAAAGAAATATCAATGACGATTCAGCGAAAGGAGCGCATAAGAACCGTCGCCGTTGTCGAAACGCCGAGATATGCCGCGCAGCTCCGGTCGCTTCCAATTTATTTTTTTTTTAAAAAAAAAAAAAAACTGGAGCAGCACACGACACACTCAATACACCGACCGACCGCGAACTTGAAGATGGATTATCCGAAGAAGGCTGGTGCGGGTGTGGCTGTAAGAAAAGATGTGGCGCAAGCTTTACGAGATTGTGAAGTGAGGTTCCTGTTTCCTAGCCTGGTCGTTGACGTCGTTTGGGAAGGAAGGCCCGTGACGGTCCTTGCAAGAAGAAAATGGGAGAATTCACCGGCCCGAGAAGTGCTGTTGTAGTGGGGTGGGAGGGAGGCTCGAGGAAGGAAGCTCGGCAAGGTGGGGGCCGAAGAATTATTCAAGTGGCAGGAAAACAGGAAAGGTCTTCCCTGGATATGGAAACTTGAAAGTAGCGGAGAAGCACTGGAACTTGTTTTTTTCAGGCCCTGGGACCAAAAATCCGGGGTTGACCTGCAGTGGACGGCCAGTGGTTGAACGCAGCGGCCGCAGTGGGCTGCCCCAGTTTCTTCAGTGGGTTCCAGTGGGCGGTCTGGGATGAGTTGCCCGCTGGTCACTGGTCGGACGGAGGTCGGCGGCGGTTCCAGTCGTCGGTGTCCAGTCCGATGGAAGTTGGGGTCGCGGCCAATGGCGGGCCACCCAAATCAAACTGGCTGGAATGGTCACCGTCAATCCGCCTACTATCGCTCGACGAGACAAGCATAGCATAGGCTTCCGCGAGCCTGCTGTATCTGGGAGCTACTACATTACAGAGCAGGTATCAACGGGTCTGCGCCGTTAGCACCTGGAGTTCTCTCTCTCCTACTTGGCGCTCCCCTTTCTCCAACTCACCCTCTGGCACATCCTTTGAAGAGGACCCAAACTCGAGACTCGAAAAGATCGTTTCTCATTCTTACTCTTCTTCTTGTTCCTTTTCTTCGTCCCGTTTCCTCCTCTTCCTTGTCCTTCTCTGTGAGCCTTGTCCCTACACTCGTCGGAAATACCTTCCCGCCCCCCCAAAGGCCCGGCCCGGCTTTAAACCCCCCAATGCAACGGGTCAATGGTCACCGAGTCTCTTCGGCTCATCCATTTCGTCTAATTCCTCCCCAGCAAATCAACCAAGACATCCAACTCCAGAGCATCACCGGCCAGACTATCTCTATTCCCACCTACTTCACCTCTACCTCTGTCTCTCCCGCGCCGGTTGCGCCCTCGCCCCAGCCTTCCGCCCCTCAATCGCTTCCTGCCGCAAAGTCTGGCAACATGGCTCAAGTTTTCGACGCCGCCGAAGGTACGTGCCGCTACTCCAACTCGCGCCCTCCAATGACCTTCAACGCGCCCGACTCACGGCAACCAGCCAACCTAACATTGTATTACAGTGGCCAAGCACAACACCAAGGAGAGCTGTTGGGTCGTTCTCTACGGAAAGGTCTACGATGTCACAAACTTCTTGCCCGAGCACCCTGGCGGCAAGAAAATCATCCTCAAGCTCGCCGGCAAGGACGCCACCAAGGAATACGATCCTGTGCACCCTCCCGGTACCCTCGAGGAGAACCTACGCCCTGAAGACTGTCTTGGCACCCTAAACCAGGACTCGCTCCCCCAGCCAGAGGCAACTGCCCAAGAGAGCAGCAAAGACTCGGATAAGCCACCTCCATTGGCCTCTCTCATGAACCTCGACGAAATCGAAGAGGAAGCTACCAAGCGCATCTCCAACAAGGCATGGGCTTACTATTACTCCGCAAGCGACGATCAGCGATCCAAGTCTTTCAACAACCTCGTATACCAGCAAATCCTTCTCCGCCCCAGGGTATTCGTCGACTGCACCGCTTGCGATCTCAGCACCACCATCCTTGGCAACAAGGTCGACATCCCCATCTTCGTCGCCCCTGCTGCTATGGCTCGTCTTGCTCACCCCGATGGTGAGCAGGGCATTGCCAAGGCCTGCGCTCGTTTTGGCGCCATGCAGATCGTCTCCAACAACGCCTCCATGACCCCCGAGCAGATTGTCGAAGGCGCTAGGCCGGGTCAGGTTTTCGGCTGGCAGCTCTATGTTCAGAACCAGCGAGAGAAGAGCGAGGCCATGCTCAAGCGCATCAATGCTATGCGCGACCATTACAAGTTCATCACCCTGACCCTCGATGCTCCCGTACCAGGAAAGCGTGAGCTCGATGAGAAGGCCAACTTTGACTTCTCAGACCCCAGCCCTGCCAGCGGCGAGGCCACTCCACCCAAGGGCGGTGTTGGACAGCAATTGTTCTTTGGTACTGCAGCCGATCTTACCTGGAAGACGACACTGCCATGGTTGGCAGAGCACACCGATCTTCCTATTGTCCTTAAGGGAGTGCAAACTCACGAGGATGTTTACCTGGCCGCCAAGTATGCGCCCCAGGTCAAGGCCGTCCTTCTTTCCAACCACGGTGGTCGTGCACTTGACACTGCACCCCCCGCTATCCACACGCTGCTCGAGGTTCGCAAGTACTGCCCCGAGGTGTTTAGCAAGATTGAGATTCTTGTCGACGGCGGTATCAAGCGAGGAACCGACGTTGTTAAGGCCCTCTGCCTTGGTGCTAAGGGTGTTGGTATCGGACGTGGTGCGCTGTTTGGCCTCGGTGCCGGTGGTCAAGCTGGTGTCGAGCGCGTGCTAGAGAGTAAGCCAAACCCCAGGTCAAATGCAAAATCCTGTTTACTAATTGAAAACGTTTAGTCCTTTCGGCCGAGGCGGCCACATGTATGAGACTCATGGGAGCAAAGAACATTTCGGAGCTGAACCCCAGACTCGTAAGGATTTTCCCCAGACTCCACCTTTGCTTGGCGATCTCGACTAACTTTGGTTCGGCAGATTAACACGCGCCGTGTGGAGCGAGATATCTTTGATGGAGATTCGGGTCTGGAGCGGAAAAGCCTGCTGTGGTCGAAATCTAAGCTGTGAAGCACGGCATCTTAATTTCAGATGTCAGATGGAGCCTCGGCTGGCGGACCAAGCCCCACACCTGACGGAGCTGGCGGGCGAGATGGCGGGCGAGTTTCGGGCATGGTGTCTGACCTGGCGCCATGCAAGCCCGGCCCGCTGCGTCACAAAGATTGAGGGGTTTCAGGCGTAATACAGAGGTTGCAATGACGATAAAGGCGTTCCAGTCCGAAAGTTTACGGACGTTCTGCGAGATGGTGGTGGTGGTGACAAAAGCGTAGAAAGACCAAGTGGATAAAGATACGGAAGAGAGGGATTATGGCCCAAGCAAGATTTTATCCAGGTCACTAATGAGGAACAAATCTTGTGGCAATATTGTTTCTGTTAGACTGTAGCGTTATGACAATTGCATATATAAATGATTGAGAAAAAAGGGCTTATTCAATTGCACAAGGCAGATAGCACAATGCCGTGCGAAAGGTATTTACGCTTCAAAGTCCCGGGCCAACCATTGCAGCGTTTTTGCGACATTGGCTCAGGTCACGGGTTTGGTGCCAGGCCTACCGGATGCGATTGGCCACCGGGAAATCACCCTCATCGGCTGGGTCCCATTGCAGGTGGAGGGCCATCCATGATCGTCGTGTGTAGGGAAACATTGCATGTATGCAAAGGGAGCGCAGGGGCAAGGGCCGCCAAATGACACCACGCGGTTTCCCGGGGCCCAGAAAGCAACCCACCATTACAACCCGGACTCCGAATCGCAGCCCGGTTGTGGTCCTGTTGGTTGGTCACGGTCACGGCGGCCCGGGGCGTATTCGCCTCCCGTTGGGAGGGGATGAGCGAGCTGAAAAAGGAGATTGAAGAAGAAGGCAACTGCAGGGGGTATGTAAAGAGAGGGGGGAAAACGGAATTGTTGTCATTAGCTGAGACTAATCAGGTGGCGGGATAGAGAGTTTAGGAAAGAGATATGCAACCGTGGTGTCTGATTTGCATGGTGTTGAAACAGTATCTCAGGCCGCCAGAAGAAGCAAAAAAAAATACTTGACACAAGTTCTGTGACTGTGGCGTCTCACAATAGCAAGGACGAAAAAAAAAATCACCAGGTTGGCAGGATGGATGTCGGATTGGCGAATGGTGGCAGGCCAACTTTAAAATTCGAGGAGGGGGAAGGACGATACGCAGAGCGTGTCCAGGCTATAAACAGAAAATGCGGCAGAAGGCCACAACCCCGTATTCTGATTTGATTCCCTGAGGTTTAGCTCGCCCTTGTCGCCTCGCCAGGTGAGGGGTCGAGAAAAGGTGTGGCCCGATGGCCAACCAGGACGGGCAATGCTGCCCTCGCATTGGCTTGGCGAACTCCCTTGATTGTGTCTCGTGGTGAGTTTTCGGTGGCCCATTGCCTCCGTGGCTGTTTGTTTCTTTCATTCTTGTCTCGCACTACCCGTCCGCTACGCCGCCCGGCCACTGCTGTCGTCCGTTCCAGGTTGCCACTTGGCCCCGGGCTCTACCGCCAGCCCGCACGCAGCAAGGCGACAAGCGACGTCTGCCAGGGCGTGTTACCGTGGTATCAGCAGAGATGACCAGCCGAGATATCCAACTTTTTTTTGGTTCCTGGTGCCTGACATGTGATATGCTCATCGTGGCTGACACAAACACGGCTTCGAGCGACATGTCGTGCCGGTTCATGGCCGCATTGATTGGTTGCATAGCCTGGCCCTCCAACAGCTACTCGGCATCGACGTTGTTGCTTCGCTTGTCTCGATCAAAGCAAGCTTCGCCCACCACAGATCTCTGTAGCTGATGAACCGTTTGTGGCCTCGTGACCAGATCGAGTGCTGGGCCTTGAAAGTCAGTCCACGGCTTCACCCAACAGTGACGCCACGTTCCACACCAGATGCTAGATTTGGTCCCCATGCACTTCCCGCTGCCAGTTACAATCGGCTCATTAAAGCAGCCTCTTAGTCTCAGACCAATCCGTGATTCAGCTGGTTATCTGCCCGAGCTTGGTCCTCGTCCCGTACATATGTCACATCTCACAAAGGGGGGTGTGAGCTGGCAGAGGCGTTACATAGTGAAATGAAAGGAGGGCCACAGCAAGTGACCAAATTTTTTTGTTTGGCACTTTCTTGTTAGCTTTTTTCCCTTCTCCTCCTTTCTTCCTCCCATGTGAGTGAGCATCACAAGATACCGAGGAATCAGGCAGGCAATTGCCAGAGGGGAAAGGGCAACGAGAACTAATTGACCGGGGGACGTGACCAGGGTGGGAATATCGACCGGGGAGCCCAGAGAGAGGCGCTTGTACCCTCTTCCCCAGAAGCTCGATGTGCGCTAGATGGGCTCCGCACCAAAGCCATGCGGGGCAAAGCTGGGGATAGCGCCGCTTGTCAACCGGACAATTGCCTATTCGGGCAGTTCACGACCGAGTAAAGATGCAAAAGAACATGGGAGAGGAGATCATGGCGATCTCGTCGCCCTCCGGGGCTCCCTCGCAGGACGGGTGGTCACTTTGCCCTACGCGACCTTTTCATCCAGTTGGTCGCCCTTCTACTTAAACTCCAGCTTGCTTCGCTTGCCTCTGGCGTTGACGTCTTGTGTGTTTGGAATGCCCATCTTGATCCTTTGACATTGACTGCGGTAACCCTTTCTTTACGGGTTTTCCTACAATTTTCACCCTTGTTTTCAGTCTTTTATTCAGCCACTTGTGGACAACAGCAGTCTCCCTATAGCGCCACCAGAACGCCTTCACCAGCGCCATGTCGGACAAGCAGGAATTCACCCAGACAGAGCTTGTCGCTCCCAGGGCCAAGAAGAGGTCGTGTGCGCGACACTGCAAGCGCTTCTGGTGGGTTTATCTCATCGTATTCATCGTCATTGTTGTCATCGTCGTCCCCGTAGTGTGAGTAAAAAAATAAAATCCCCGTCAACCGAGTGACACCGATAACCCTGACACTCACTGCGCAGCCTCCTCGTTGCCGTGCCCAAGATCATTCAGAAGAAGATGAACAAGGCCAAGCTCGAGATCCAAGGCGTCAACATCCTCGAAACCGAGAGCAGCTCGTACCTTATGCAGATCAACTCCACCATTGAGACGGACGGCGGAATCAAGGCCAACGTTGATCCCTTCGAGGGCGAAATGTACCTCGAGGATTTCGAGCCACACACTGCCTTTGCCACGCTCCAGTTCCCAAAGACCAATGCCAACAAGCACCAGATCGTCAATGTCAGCCAAGCCGTCAACATCACAGACATGGAGGCCTTTACCCGTTTCAACATCTGGTTCCACAACAACGAGACCCTGCGCGTTACCATCAACGGAAGGACAAAGGTCAAGCCCAGCGGCTTGTCCCGCAAGTACGGCGCCACCTTCAAGAAGACGATTACTCTCAACGGCTTGAACAATTTTGACGGCACGGAGGTTACCGATGGACACATCTCGCTGGGGAATGACTCCAACGGCCGCAACTTCAACGGCACTGCCGTCATTCCTAACGCCTCCGTCTTTACCCTAGACATTGTAAGTTGTCTCACCACGTCCTCATTTTCTAGAATATTCGCTGACAATTTTTTCAGGGAAACGTCACATTCACAAACTTCATCGGCGACGAAAACGTCGGTACCCTATACATCCAAAACCTATTACTCAAGCCCGGAAACAATACCGTCGCCATCACCGCTGCCATGGACCAGGGAAGCGTGCTTGTCGCTACCCGCGAGAAGCCGTACTGTAACACGGGCGTAGTCCCTTTCAAGCTGCTTGGCGAGTCTGTGAGAAACAACGGCCAAAACCTCAGCTATTTTGCCGCCGCTCTTGGCAGCAGCAACCAGACCGTGCCGATCGATATCGGGGCCATCATCCAGAGGGACTTGAACGCAACAGTCACGTGCAGCAGCGACTAGTTGAAATTTTCATCGTGGGTTTTTTTTATAGTTGTCTCGAACGTTATGAGGAATGAGTCATAGGCGTCTTTTTACCCCGAGTCGGGTTTGCGTACCTTGTCGGATATCCCATCAGGGTCGGGATATAATGTGGCGCCAGGGCCAGATGGGCAAAGTGTTTTTTTTATCTTGCCTGATGCAAATCATGTAGATTTGATTTGTTAGCAAATTTAAATATCGAAACTGCATTCATATGTATTTGCCCGATCTGATATTCAATGCAATAATCTGGTCAAGATCCGCCACCATAATGGGTCTGTCGACACTCATTTCCAAGATTCTGAGGAGAAGGAAACTTTGGAGGTTGGAGCTGGAACTTGATGGCACTATGTAGCAGCGAATAGAGCTTCCACCCAGCCCGTGTGCTTGCTGTCGCCACATCTCAGGCTGCTTTGACACAACTTCTGCGCAAAGACCACTTCTCAGGGTATGGTCTGTCACCTCCCGGTCGCACTCTCGACTTAGGCTTCGTGCTCAACACTGGGAAGCCACTCCTCCATGTCTCAACACTTATACAGACTTCCCATATAATAGATAGACCACGCACCATGGCGAAATCAGCATTCTATCCACCCCTTGCATCGTACCATCAGGCTCCAACTTCAACCTCGACACTCTAAGTGGTTTGGATGGTCACTCACCAGGAACCCAAAATACCTTTTCAATTGCAACGAGATTGCCAGGACAGTGCAAAACCGAGTCTTGGTCTCTGAGCCAAGCCCAGGAAGCCTCTCATCACGTTTTCAAGTAGGATCTGACTCCCATGTTGGAGGTAATCTTGGCACAAGCCTCTATGATCAACGAACTAGACTCGCAATCTAATATTGGCAGAATCGCTGAAATTAAGCCGTTTGTCCAACATGCCAAGAAAGAGAGGGTTCAAATACAAGTATCTGCTCAATGGCAGCTTTGATTGCTCAACACCTGCCACCAGAATGGAGCCGAAATCGGGATAGTCGGAACACTGACTACAGGTAAAGTAGAATTCATTCTTCTTAGGGCAAGCGCATCTAATGTTCAATTGGATGTCTTTTGGTCTCTCAGATTGTATTGAGATTTACTTGACGGTAACGTTCCACTGCATGTTGGCTTCGGTGTAGGACAGTCCGAGGAGCCTATGTTGCCAAATACCAAGACGAATCTCAATATACACGTCTACAAGCAGCTACCATCACTAAGTGATCGCAAGGAAGTTTCCTATAGTTATCTGCTACCATCAGGCTCTAGGTTCAATTTCCAAAGGCTTCTTCTACTCCGAGCTCTTGTGCTACCCAAGCAATGCTGCGAAGAATATCTCGATATAGCCAAAAGCAGATGCCAACTCAGAAAAGCCTCTCCTCATATTATTCATTAGGGTCCTAATGCTATGTTCATAGCATCCTCTGTACAAGCATCCGGTGCCTCTGCACACGCACTCAGCTCCTCTCCGCAAGCACTCAGCTAATGCGTGCAAGTACCCAGCTCCTTGGCACAGGTATTCGGCTCTATATCCACAGATATTTCCTCTGACCAAGTCAAGACGATCAGAATAGAACGGAATCCTCTTTGGTGGATATGGACTTCTTAGATCTCATAAGCCTGTATCAATCTCTTCAGTCATCTTCACAACAAATCCCTAATCGCCAACAGACAGCCTTGACAAGAAAGATTGTGTTTTGTCGAAGGCAGTCTCATCAGAGCATACTGGAAATGTTGCTTTGATTGTATTATTTTATTCCACTACCTCACGTTCGATCTTGTGAGCAATGGCAAATGGATCAAAAGGCATCTACTGTCTTTACCCTTAACAAACTGAGAAAGGTCTTTCAGGCCCGTGTCGATGGGGTCCTGTTGATTGAGAACTCAGACGACAAGGTTGGAGCAATTTTAGAAGTCAGGTCGTTCTTTCGAATTATTGAATACACGATGATTCAGACGCAAGAATTTGCCCAGATAGCAGCTCGGATTGCCCAAGGTTCACCAGACGTCTAGGTACTAAAAGCTGACCAGTCCCGTTTCAACTACGAATACGGGTAAAGTAGAACTTATTCTTCCAGGGCAAACTAATCTAGCATTTAAATTAGACATCCCCTGGTCTCTCAAGATTGCACAACGTATTGCCAGTTGCAGCATTCGATAATCGACATGCTGACAATATTCATTACGGCAAGGTAGATGAAGGTGCATTTCTCGAGGTGCATAGGTTTGGGCCATGGGATATTACAAAAAGATAGGAGATGAACCGATTGGGTCTATTATGTTAGCTGTCTCAGGGCGCGGTGGTGATTCGTGTGCTCACAACACCGTGTTGAATGATTGTCGGCATGGCACTTTGCTGCATAGGATCCTTGCATAAATCTTCAGATAGTAAAAAATAAAAAATAAAACCCTCAAATAAGCATATTTACCTAAAAGATAATCGTTTAGGGTTTTTTTAGGTTATTATTTGAACGTGGTCATTTTCGCTGTACAGTGGCTACCCTGGAGAAGTACCTGTTGCATTCAACCTATGTAACAGCAGAAGCCACCATGGAATAACATCATTAGTATTCTTACTCACAACTAAATACAAATCGAGCAAACCAATTGAAGACAGTTTTTAATGTTTAAATTTAGTAGCGAATCAAATTTGTGTGATTTGCATTGGGCAAAATAAGGGAAGGGGTGATGATGACCGTCTATTCACGATAAAGAAACATCTCTGCCCCAGTGATTCAAGGGTAAGATTGAAAATTTATTGATTAGAACAAAATTACAGGGCATAACATTTACATGTAATGTTCGCCCTGCTCATGTAAATAATGCACAGGCGCTGACGTCTTTTTGGCGCCGTCGTTGCCCCGCAACGAGGGGATCCGCAACATAAACAAACCAGCGAATGGCGACTGTCGAGTAGCGCTATCGCTCAGGGTTTCTCGGAGGTCAGGGATTGACAACGCCGCCTAATTACTCGCAGGTCCCAGCCCAGAGCTGGATTCTTTTCCTGCAGAACATACTCGTGATTCCTCACATCAGCCTACTTCCCTGCTTGAGCATCTGATGACTCTTCGTTGATACCTAAATCAGCGAACACATCTGGGCTGGTCCATGGAGAGGTACCGATTTGAGACATCCGCCCTGGGCGGGCATTACAGGAAACACAGCAGTAAGGGGACCTCTTATACTGGGAGCTTCGGTGTACTCGGATCTAACCTCTCGTCATTCCAGCCATCAGAACCAAGCTCGTCATGGGTTTGCTCAGATATTTACAGCCCCGCGAGCCGCGGCTCCCGCTATATCGAAAACTCGAGTCCCGAAACAAAGAACGCTACTCGGACGACGAATGGTACTCCGAGGATGAGAACGAACCTCTCTCATCGGGGAGCTCTTCCCCAGGCTCTTCAAGAAGCGGCTCCGGCTCTGCTTCCACCGGCCTGCTGATGCCGAAGAAGAAGGTCAAGCTGGCACCGCCAACCAAGCGAGTTGCCAATGTCTACCCTTACCGGTTACCAACAAAAGTCACGAGATACCTCGTCTGCTCTGTGATAGGGTTTCTCGTCATCATGATCTTTACTTTGGTCCGTGCCAGCCAGATCGAGAACTGGAAGGTCGCCAATGGCCAAGTAAAGAGCCGACCGCCTCCTCCTCCCCTGTGGGAAAAGTTCCCATTCCTGGAGAGGTATTATGGTGGCGTTAGAACAGTGGTTACCCTTGAAGAAAACACCCCTGAGTACCCCCACATCATCAAGGATGAACCATCATTGCTTAAGGATGTCAAGGTGGAGGATCTCAAGGACGAGTTGACAGACGAAATTAAGGAAGAATTGGTAGAGGAGGCCAAAAAGGAGATGCAGGAGGTCAAGACCGATGTCAATGACAAGTCTGGCAAGGGATCGAAGGTCTCTAAGCGAGATATCTCTGAAAGCCTTGGTTGGAACGGCTATGCCGCCAGGAATGAGGAAGCAGATGTTCAGGAATGCTTCCTCGATGCTTCTGGTACCATCCGCGTCCCAGAGCTCCAGTATTACAATGGTCGCCCCAAGGGATTCCCGGAGCATGTTATTGGTTCTTACGAAGTCTTGAAGTTGCCCGAGGACATCTGCTTCGACCGCTACGGTCGTTACGGTCCTTATGGTTTCGGCTACTCTTCAAGAAACGGCGGATTGAGCGTCGGCGAACACAACGAGAAGAATGGATCCGAGGCCGTTTGGGCAAAGACTCCCCGAGTTGACTACCGACAGGTGGACTGGGCCGATGTTCAGCGTCGTTGCTTCAAGGCCAACGCAGACCGCTACAAGGAGGTGGCAACCAAGACACCGACTCCTCACGGGTTTTACATTCAAGAGTCTGGCCAGGCCTCCAAGGTCGAGAAGCGCGCCGAAAAGTCCGAAAAGTCATCTACTACCACCGCTGTGGACACCAAATCCAACAGCACTTCTATTCCCGAGAAGGAACCGGTTGATGAAACCAAGGCCGAAACCAGCATCTCCAAGAAGAAGTCGAGAACCGCTGTGGTTGTGCGATGCTGGGATGAATATACCTGGCGCGAGGATGATATTGCCAACATGCGCTCGATGATCACGGAGCTGGCCATGGCGTCTGGTGGTCGATATGATATTCATCTGCTCGTCCAGGTCAAGAACGACCGCGATCACCCCATCTGGGCTGACGATAACGTTTACCGTGAGCGTATTCAGGACGTTATTCCCGAAGAGTTCCGCGGAATCGTTACCCTCTGGACTGAGACGCAGATGCTGGCACTTTACCAAGGCATCTATGATCTCTTCAGCCGTGGCCCTGAGCTCCCTGTTCATGGTGTCTACCGCGGACTCTCGATGGCTATGCAGTACTTTGCCTACATGCACCCCGAGTACGACTACTTCTGGCAGTGGGAGATGGACGTCCGTTACACCGGTCATTACTATGACCTCTTCACCAAGCTCGAAAACTGGTCCAAGGAGCAGCCACGCAAGGGACTGTGGGACCGCAACGCCCGCTTCTACTTCCCCAGCGTCCACGGCAGCTGGGATGATTTCTCGCAGATGTCCCGAGTACAGAGCGAGATTGGCGTGGCCGGGGCCGACGATGTCTGGAAGAACATCCCTGGCCTGGACGGCAAGACTCCCGAGAAGAAGAAGGGCAAGTCCAACAAGCCCATCTGGGGCCCTGTCCGTCCCCAAGACGACGATGACTGGTTCGAGCCAGGCAGCGACCCAGTCCCCCCCATTGCTTATGAGAAGGATCACTACCAATGGGGCGTTGGCGAGGAGGCTGACTACATCTCGCTCAACCCCATGTTCGATCCCGAGGGCACGACCTGGGGCCTCAGGGACGACATCACCGGCTTTAACCGAACTGAGCGTCCTCCGCCACGCCGCGCTAACATCATCACGACGTCGCGCATGTCGCGACGCCTGCTGCTGACGATGCACAAGATGACGGCGCTCAAGAAGCAATTTGCCTTCCCCGAGATGTGGCCCGCCACCGTGGCGCTGCAGCACGGCTTCAAGGCCGTCTTCGCGCCGCACCCCGTCTACGTCGACCGCGCCTGGCCCGTCGACTACATGGCCCAGGTCTTCAACAACGGCCGCGACGGCGCCAGCGGCGGCTCCCGCACGAGCATCTTTGGCGACCGCGAGCACAACATGCACGGCCTGTCGTGGTTCTACAACTCGGGCTTCGCGCCCAACCTGTACCGCCGCTGGCTGGGCCTCAAGGTCAACAACGACGGCGGCCACGAGTTCGAGACGACCGAGGACCTCAGCAAGAGCGGCGAGGGTGTCAACAACATGCGCGGCGGCGAGGGTCGCATGTGCGTCCCGCCCATGCTGTTGCACCCCGTCAAGGACGTTGAGTTGCCCGTCGAGGTGCCGCAGGAGGACGAGGGCGAGAAGAAGGCCCCCGCCTCCGACCCTTCTGCCTAATGTGAGCTCAGCGAGCGTGCGAAATGTGTATGGAGAAAATCTGTCTCGATTGTGTAATGTTGTTTCTAGAACTTGAAGGATGGATGATAGGCCTGGCGTTTAAGGGGGTATCGTTTCTAGCATGCTAGGTCGTGCCATGGTCACGAACTAGACGGTTTCATGTTGTGTTATTTCTGGCGACGACGCCGCTGGATGATAATGATATGACTCATGTATAAATGGCCTGTTCTCACGGCGTTAATTAAGCAATATAGACACTGTTGCACACTGCCTCGTTGGATGGATTGGATTTTATTAGGTGAGACGTCACGCGAGAACAGTTAGACTGGGCTCCGCTAGGAAAGTGAGCAAGTACATGATCTTTTTATAACTCGCACGCAACCAAAAAGTGTTTTGTTTTATACAGACGCTCCAATTACCGCCGTTGCCTAGATTCCCTCCCTCCCTTCCCTCCCATTGCTTTTCGCATAACACGCCACCCAAAGTTCCAAGGCTCCTTGCGCCGGCAAGTATTAGGGGAAACAAGCACCAATTGGCCTCCCCACGGGCCGAGTTGATGATTGGGGTCTTTATGCTTATACAGTTCCTAACTCTGTCGTTCTCATTCTCGTAATCTGATTCATAGGAAACCCAAAAAAAAAGCATCCCTATTTTTTGTTTATTTATACAACACGCTTGACCTCGAAAAAGCGGCGCAGCCACCAGACCTGGAAGAGAGACTCGCCAATAACGATGCCAATGACGAACATGTTCCACCACTTGACTCGGTTGTTGGTGCTCTCGGCCGTGTTGCGGTGGGTGCGCTCGCGGACAATGATGTACTGCTGCTCGTCCTTGACCTGGGCAAGGAGATCGGAGAGGCGGCGGACTGCGGTAAGATGTGTAAGCTTGGGGACGATATCAATTTCGCAAAATAGTTGAAGATTACCTTCTTTGTCGAGAGGATCGGCGGGGACATCAGACTCGCTGACGTAAACAATGCCGTGGACGTTGAAGGAGACCTCCTTGGTGTTGGCACCCCAGTTCTCGTTTCCGAAGCAGTAAGTGTATTTGCCGTCGTGCTTGGCCGTGAAGGAATAGTCGCCGTTGGAGACGGACTTCTCGTTTGCCTCGTACTGGCCGATGGGGTTGGAGATCTGTTCGCATGGGTATAATTAGCACGCATAGTCCATTTATCGTTTATGCTGCTGCCTCGAGCTATCTCGACGGGGAGCGAGTCACCCGGCGGGCGAGTCTAAGCTCTGGACCCGGTGAGCAGGGTCACATACCCAGAAGTCAATATCGAGGTTTCCTGCGCTACCGAACTCGCGGTCGCCGACCTGGAAGGTCACGGTCATGGTGTCATCCTTGTGGAGCTCCTCGTGGAAGCACTCGCGGCCGTGGGCGGGCAGAACGATGTTGTGGGCAGCGACGGCCTGGAAGACGGCCGCGGCGAGGAGGGCCCTCGCAGCGTTGAGGAAATACATGGTGTGCTTGTGTTGGATTACGAGGAAAAAGTCTAAGGAGCGGCGGGACGGAGCGGTGAGGAAGTGAATTGCTACGCCGTTTGGTGTTGTGATACCTCGCTATCGTTCGTCTTCGTCGTCGTCTGGGGAGCTTAGATCGACCGGATCGCGACGAATTGACACCTATCCGCATCGGAATGGCCAGAGTGGGCGGTCCTGGCCGCGGTTTACCCGTCAACCTGCCACCCGCCCACCTTAAAGGGGGGGCTTGGAGGGAGTCCATGTAGGAAAAAGCCAGTTGGGGAGTGTGGGGGGTGGCGCTGGCAGGACAAGTGAGAAGGGTGTGGCTGAGGGCTCCCAAGAATTTTCAGGGATGTGTCCTAAAGGGGATAAGGGACCCGTGGCCACTCTACCAGCACAGATAGGGAGACAAAATGTGTTAGTTGGCATCATCTCCAGGTACCTCAGGCACGGGAATGATACCAGGGCGACCCACGATTGCGCGGATAGTGGATCGGCGATGGCAGTGGACAGCATGTAAGGTGGCTGGACTGAACAGGACAAAAGGCTCTCGCGGGTTTGCGGCGGCTTCCACGGAGCACTGTGTTAGCTGCGCCGAAGCATCTGGCTGCTTGTCTACATCTTGTCTACAGGCAGAAAGGCTAGGTTTGCCATGTGTCGGGAGATCTACTGCGGGAGTAGCACACGATAACCCTGAAGCTCCTCCTCCTCCCCCTTCCCTTGGTCTAGAAATTTCGTGTGGCTGGATCGGCTGCTGCTCTTACAGAGGAGCGTGTGTGTGTGTGTGTGTGTCTGTCTCTCGCTGTCTCTGTGTGATGCGGTGCTGTGTTGTGCTTGACCTGTGCGTTAGCGGTGGCTCCAGCGGCTCCAGCAGTTCCCTCGTTTGTGGCCCCTCCCACCTTCGCCTTCGCCCCCCTAGGCCCCCCCAGGGCTGTCTGTAATTAGCTGCAAGGCCCCTGAACGGGAAGAAAAAAACGGACGGACGTGCACCGCGGCTGCTACTGGGCTCTGCTGCTGCTAATGATGACAACTTGACCTGCCCTGCCACCACCTAGACAATTTATTGGCCCCCCTTTGAGAGCCTTCCCATGCGCTTGAGCCGCTTAGAGGGACGTACCTCAATACCCAGAAAAAAGGGCCGCCCCCCCAAAAAGGACGCCAGGCTCCAAGATTCAGCAGCCCAGCCCCAAGGCCCCGAGTCTCCATTTCTCACCCCTCCTCCTCCCGCAAGTTGAGCGTGTCCTTCGTCCACGTCCACCTCTACACCGACAAGTTTAACCGCACGACGCCGTCCTTGTCCCTCTGCACACCACCAAAGGACCGCCCCGCGATACCAAGTAAGTTGCTCAGTCTTCTGCCTGCCTGCTCGTTTGTCTTTCTCCCCCAGCATCCTGTTGCGCCGCCGTCCACGCTGGCGACGCCGGCGATGCCTTCATCCGCCTCGCCGCATCGTCTTTCATGATTACCCGTGGCTTCTTCTCGCTCGGGCCCGCGACCTCGGCTTCACTACACAGGGACACGGCGGCCGCAGCCTCTGCCCACGAGATGACTGCAAATGTTGCAGCCTGGTCACCCGCCTGGGGGGCCGCTTGCTCCTGAGTCGTCCTGGATGGAAATGTGCGCTGCCTTGTCCGGCATCCATGTGTCCTTTTTGCGACACTCACCCATAAAACATCCCGCCTCCTCCAACAATCATCACCAGCCTTCAAACCATCTCCTCCCTACGACCGCCCGAGTCGCCTGCCCCCCGTTCGCCTCCTTCCATCTACCTGCTCATCGTATCATTTACTTGACGCACTCGTCCCATCGTCTTGTTTATTTTTTCCTCCTCCGTTATCTTTTTCTTGGCGGCTTGCCAAAAACCTCGCCATTCAGCCTCGAAAAACATTTGATCTCTGACACGTGCCACCCGCAGGTACACCCCTTTTTTAATCCTCTGTACCTAGGCCGGATAGCCGCAAACCGCAATCATGGGTCTTACCGTCTCGAAGCTGTTCGACCGACTATGGGGGAAGAAGGAGATGCGAATTCTGATGGTCGGTCTCGATGCCGCCGGTAAAACCACCATCCTTTACAAGCTCAAGCTTGGTGAAATCGTCACCACCATTCCCACCATTGGTATGTCTATTCCGCCATCGCCCCTGTGACCACGCCTCGCTGACCTGTATCCCTCTCGCAAAGGCTTCAACGTCGAGACTGTCGAGTACAAGAACATTCAGTTCACCGTGTGGGATGTCGGTGGTCAGGACAAGATCCGACCTCTGTGGAGACACTACTTCCAGAACACTCAGGGCATCATCTTCGTCGTCGATTCTAACGATCGTGACCGTATCACTGAGGCCCGTGAGGAACTCCAGCGCATGCTCAACGAGGATGAGCTCCGAGACGCCATCCTCCTTGTCTTCGCTAACAAGCAGGATCTTCCTGTACGTCACCCGCCCCAACTCCACCCTCGTGCGACTTGCAGACCAAGTCTCTTCTGGACGCAATTCCCCTAGCCAATCATGACTCTGCTTACTGACGCCATCACTCTAGAACGC
Organism: Calonectria pteridis; assembly: GCA_022837005.1. Taxonomy (NCBI): domain Eukaryota; kingdom Fungi; phylum Ascomycota; class Sordariomycetes; order Hypocreales; family Nectriaceae; genus Calonectria; species Calonectria pteridis. The sequence goes on along the minus strand of JAKZGU010000001.1, from coordinate 800,941 downwards.
CATGAACGCTGCCGAGATCACAGACAAGCTTGGTCTCCACAGCCTACGACAACGTGCCTGGGTATGTTTTCTCTCTGCTCACCATCTCGGCCTGAGATGTCTCGACATCAAGCGAAATGCTAACCAGTATCTCCCCTCAACAGTACATCCAGTCCACCTGCGCCACCTCCGGTGACGGTCTTTACGAAGGTCTCGAGTGGCTCGCCTCCACCCTCCGAAAGAATGGCGCCCAGTAGAAGATTATATAGAGGCCTCTGCACAAACCCGCCTTGTCCCTCCTGCTCTTTGCCACATCACGTTCTCATGGCTCTACACGACTCGAGGTTTCGGTTGTAATTTGCAAAGTTTATCGGTCAACCAATCGAAATTAATCCTTGAACCAATATTACGTCTCTCTTAACAGCTTTCCGCTTCTCCCCCAAAAATGGTGCTTTGTGAGCCCCGGTTAAAATGCTCGTTTGTCTTCTGTCAGTTGTCCGAGGACCACAGACGTGCTTTCTTTTCTGCTGGAGGAAAAGTCGGGCGATGGTGGAGGCGTCTTTTGGGGAAATTCCGGGATATTTGTACAGTCGGGTGTTCGTTTTCTTTGAAAAGAATACACTTTCACCAATGTGGTGCTCTCTTGGTTTTTGTTATTTCTTCCATCATCTTTCTCTCTCGTCTTCTCAGATATGATGCGATTCTCTCTTATTACTGCACTATTTTCTTTTTAACATGATGAAATCTTGACATTTCGCGTCTTCGCCAAATCCCAGCCTTCCAGCCGGGTTCTAGCTCCCTCGTGTGGCGTGGCAACCAGGCGACAAGGTTTCCACCCCCTTAATCGTCGCCTCTTTTTTTTTTTTTTTTCCCTTCCTCTTGGACGATCCTTGTCATGGGTTCTCGGCACCAGATTAATCAGATTGGGTTGCGAAGCGACAAGGCGTGGAGATTCGGCAGGGGGCCATGCGCCCTTGATCATCCATTCACAAGCATTTACGAGATTTGGCGAGGTTGGCGAGCATGTAAGAAAAGGAAAAAAAAAAAAGGGCTGAATGTGAGATTATGAAAGGGGATGACGCCTGGGGAACATTTTTTGCACAATTGGAAACGTCAACGTTGTTATCTTCGCTTATCGCATGCTTGACATTTAGTACGAGGTGGAATTGGCCAATGAGATTGTCCCGATGTTTCAGTGGGGAGGGATGGCGGTCGGTCACTTGTTGTCTGTCACTTCCGTTGAAACGGGCGTGCACAGTTTTATGCAAGGCAGGTACAATACAACCCTTGAATGATTGTCAGTCCAACACTTTTTGTTGCATGGGGCCCTTGCCAAAGACCATAGGCCTTAGAACCCTTTGCCCAAACCAAATAAATAAAAAATAATACAGAAATAAATTTATTGCCCTTAGCGTTATTTCTTGGGGTTTTATTTTAGGACTATTTTTACTTTAGAAATAGTTATTACTTTGACCAGGCCAACTTATGCAGTGGTCGTAGGGAAGTACCTTCATGACAATCATTCAAGGATTGGATTAGTGAGTGCGAGTCCACAGTAGTGACAAGATGATCACAGGGGCCCCTTAAGATTGAGTGGAAATAATAAATTTGCTTATTTTAATGTGGTATCAACTATATGCTCTTCTAACGCCAGTTTGGAGAGTCATCAATAAATATTTTGTTACAAAAAATTCATACACATGGTACACGTCAGCTCATTAACCAACCACACACACAGTACCTATACACTACTGCTACACCAGTGTTCTCTGCCCGTCTCTCATGTCGACTTGGACACGGTGCTAATCTCGAGGCCCTCCTTGTCGCTGCGGACTGCGACCTGGGCGGTGTCGCCCATCTTGAGCTCGCCCTTGATGATCCGGTCAGCAAGGGTGTTGCCAATCTCGTTGGTGATGAGACGGTTGAGGGGGCGGGCTCCAAACTTGGGGTCGTAACCGCGCTCCGCAAGCCAGTCCTTGACGTCATCGGGCACCGCGAGGGTGATGCGGCGGTCGTCGAGGCGCTGCTGCAGCTCCTTGAGGCGAATGTCGACAATGTCGCGGATGGCGTTGAGGGCCAGGCGCTTGAAAATGATGAAGGAGTCGATGCGGTTCAAGAATTCGGGTGGGTATGCGGAGGCAACAACGTCCATGACGGCCTTGCGGACAGAGGGGTCGATTTCACCATCTGGAGTCTCCTTGTAAGGGTGCAGGTGGTTCTGGCCAACAAGGATATCAGCACCCAAGTTGGATGTCAGAACGATGATAGTATTTCTGAAGTCGACCTTGTGACCCTGGGCATCTGTGAGATAGCCTTCGTCAAGAACCTGCAGCAGTAGAGCCGAGATGTCTCGGTGGGCCTTCTCGAACTCATCAAAGAGCAGGACAGCATAGGGCTTGCGGCGGACAGCCTCGGTCAGCTGGCCGGCATCCTCGTAACCAACGTAGCCAGAAGGTGCACCAATAAGACGGGAGATGGTGTGCTTCTCCTGGAACTCTGACATGTCGAAACGTACAACGGCCGACTCAGTAGAGAAGAGGAAGCCAGCAAGCTTCTTGCAGAGCTCCGTCTTTCCAACACCAGTAGGGCCAAGGAAGAAGAACGAAGCCAAAGGCCGGTTTTCGCCGCTCAGGCCGGCTCGCTGGAGACGGACTGCATTGGAAACTGCCTTGATGGCTTCATCCTGGCCCTTGACAGACTCGCGCAAGCTGTCTTCCATGTGAACCAGCTTCTCAATGTGTCCAGAGGTCAGCTTGGTGACAGGAATGCCCGTGATTCGAGACACGACGTTGGCGATGTCGTCCGATGTAACAGAGTCGTGGATCAGGGTGTCGTCCTTGGCTTCTGCAGACTCACCCTCCTTTGGAAGCTTCTGCTCCAAGGTTGGGATGACACCGAATCTAAGCTCGGAGGCACGAGCAAACTTGCCCTCTCTCTGGGCCTGCTCGAGCTCAAACTTGGCCTTGTCAAGCTCCTCCTGGACCTTCTTGACAGACTCAATCTCAGCCCTCTCCTTCTCCCACCGGGCGTTTAGCTCGGCGATTTCATCAGTGTACTTCTGGAGGTCCTTTTCGAGCTTCTCTCTTCGCTCCTTACTGGCAACGTCATTTTCTTTTCGGAGACTTTCCAACTCGATTTGGATGGTCATGATCTTGTGATCAAGACGCATGATGTCTTCGGGCTTGGATTCATGCTGCAGCTTGAGGTGGCTGGCAGCCTCATCCATCAAGTCGATGGCCTTGTCGGGCAAGAATCGGTCGGTGATGTAGCGGTTGGAGAGTGTTGCGGCAGCCACCAGGGCTCCATCAGTGATGCGGACACCATGGTGGACCTCATATTTGTCTTTGATACCTCGGAGAATACTGATGGTGTCCTCGACAGAAGGTTCGCTAACAATGATGGGTTGGAATCGTCGTGCTAAAGCGACATCCTTTTCGATTTGACGGTACTCAGTAAGGGTGGTGGCACCGCAGCATTGCAGCTCTCCTCGTGCAAGAGCAGGCTTTAACAGGTTCGAAGCGTCGATGGAACCTTCAGCCTTTCCAAGACCGAGGAGAGTGTGCAGTTCATCAATGAAGAGAATAACCTCGCCATTGGCCTGTTCAACTTCGCTAAGCACCTTCTTCAGTCTTTCTTCAAAATCGCCGCGGAACTTAGCACCGGCAATAAGCGATCCAAGATCCAGGCTGATGACTCGTTTGTTCTTGACACTCTCAGGAACATCGCCCCGCACGATGCGCAGCGCTAGTCCCTCAAGAATCGCTGTCTTTCCTGTTCCTGCGTTTCCGATGAGAACAGGATTGTTTTTTGTGCGCCGGGAAAGGATTTGAATTGTTCTTTGGATTTCAGCATCCCTTCCGATGACGGGATCTAGCTTTCCATCTTTGGCCTTTGCTGTGAGGTCGATGCCGTACTGTTCCAAGGCTGGCTTCTCCTCCTCGCCACCCATGTTCATCCGGTGTGTCCCACCGGGTGGATGAGGGCGTCCATTGGCGTAGTGTCGGACTGCAAGGCCAGGTGTTAGGCGTAGGGTTGAAGGGCGAGTGGCTTGTGTTGCTAGCACTCTTGTAAGTGGTCGGAGTGAGCGGGTGGGTGCCACAGCGAGACGCTGCGCCGAAGAGATCAATTGTCTGCGCGCTTGCATCTTGGTTGGCGAATATGAACAAATGAAAAAAATCAATTACTGCGTAGAAAGAAAAGAAAGAAGAGTTGAATCAAAAGACTTCAGAGCGGGCGACAATGACGGCATTATCTACACCTCGGGAGTGCCCACCGAGAGCTTTCATGGTAACGCGGGTACTTTCTAGCGCTTTCGGCGGACAGGCGATCCGGTCCCCGATTTTTTTTCTGGATCTTACCCACACACGTGACTGTTTCCCATTCGGGCTAGCCCCAGGGCTGCTTCTTCCACACTTTAGCGACATTCACAAGAATTCATCACCTCGGCGCTCCAACACCAAAACTTCCACCCATCCCCAACATCAGCCAGCCAGGAGTGTGTCACCATGTCGGCGAAGCCTACGACCAAGACATTCGGGAAGTCGACCCGGGAGGTTCCCGCTCCCTCGGAGAAGGCCAAGAAGTGGTACAGCGCCGAAGATGATGTCGAGCAGAAGAAGGTGAGTTTTTGAAAATGCGCCCACGCATTTGATATCCTCATGGGGGTCGCGGATTGGTATGGGAGACGAATGGGAATGGTTCCTGTCCAAGGCAATGCTGTCGTGGGATCCAGAGTTTGGCCCTGCACTCGCAAAGCCGGAGCCTCGAAATTCGATCGCACAAATTATTTTGCGCCTCCTCTAATATCATGACGAGGACCCATGTGGACATGCCATGAGGGGGGCTTCAGTCTTACGCACAAAGAGAATTGGTTATGCTGACTGCTTTTGCGAAAAACAGGTCCGCAAGGCCGTCCGATCCTGGACTCCTCGCAAGTCCCTCGAGCCCGGCACCGTCCTCATCCTCCTCGCTGGCCGCTTCCGTGGCAAGCGTGTCATCCTCCTGAAGACCCTTGACCAGGGTGTCCTCCTCGTCACCGGCCCCTTCAAGATCAACGGTGTTCCCCTCCGACGAGTCAACTCCCGATACGTCATCGCCACCTCCTACAAGGTCGACGTCTCTGGTCTCGATGAGAAGAAGGTCGAGGAGATCTCTCAGCCCAAGTACTTCACCGCTGAGAAGGCTAAGGAGAAGGCCGGCGAGGAGGCCTTCTTCAAGCAGGGAGAGAAGCCCCAGGTACGATTTTGCAAAAATTGGAATTATTTGTGTGTAGTTTGGTTACTGACTAGAGCCCCACAGAAGAAGGAGATCAACAGCAGCCGTGCTGCCGACCAGAAGGCCATCGACAAGGCCCTGATCGCCAACATCAAGAAGGTGGACCTGCTGGCTAGCTACCTCGGAAGCTCCTTCAGCTTGCGAAAGGGTGACAAGCCCCACGAGATGGCATGGTAAACATGCAATCTTGTACCGGGACTAAGGGAATACTGGGGGTCGCAACAACGGGTTGTAGAACGGGAAGGGTCTCCGAAATGGGCTGGTTTGGCCAATTGCATTTGGAAGTCGACGGCATCGGTCACATTTTGGCGTCTGTAATCAGGTTTTACAGTCAAAAAAACAAATGAGCATACAAAATCTACCAGGCTTCCGGTGAGAGGCTTTTATGATAAACAACCATTCGGAGCACCCATATCTCTTTTCCCCAATCACAATGTGAAGTTAAACGCGACAACACAAGTGAGCTCTCAGTGGGACTTTGGTGTCGGCCAAGACTAGGCAATTAGGGCTGGTTCTGGGAGACTCATAAATGCGTGTCCCGGACATGCGGGTTATTACTCCATCCACATTAGAATAGGAGACTCATCCAGATTCAAGGCCAAAAAAAAATGGCGTTATGGCTTGCTTTATTTTATTCTACAATACCTGGCCCTCTGTCATCATCATGAGCGCCAAGTACTTTCTCGGTTTCCCGATTTTGTCATGCTATTATTTACAGGTTCCTGTCCGCCCAACTCTCAATCATGCCCACAAGCGATGCCTCGTAGTGCTTGATGGCCACCTTGCCCGTGGACTCGTCCAGGGAGGTGTTGGCCTGGACAAAGACCTTTCGGGGCTGCTTGTTGGCGAGAACAATGTCACGGACCTTGGTGCCCCAGAAATCAAGGCCAACAGTGGTCATGTGGACATAGAAGTCGGTACCGGTCTTGACATCGGCAGTGGACTTGTAGATGTGCAGCTTCTGCAGGTACTTAGAAACAGCTAGGTTTTCCGTCAGTATTGTAGTTTAATAAAAAAAAGTTCTCGGGTGGTTCCATACCGTCGCGACCCGCAGTGAGAATCTTGGATCGGTCCAACTTGATGGTCAGATCCGAGAGATCGTCCTTGGTGTAGTCAAGCTTGCAGAAGTCATCCTCGGCCTCGAGGAAGCACTTCAGGATAGAGAATCGAGCCTGGCTATGAGCCTGGCCCCATTTCTGGCTCTTGGGATCCCACATCTCAAGGGAAGCAAGACCAGCGCGAGCCATGGAGAGGTAAGAGGCATAAAGAACATCGCCAGCCTCGCCGTTTATGTCGGTGGTGCCGTCTCCGAAGCCAAAGATCTTCAAGACGGGGAACTCGCAGCTCAGATGCATAGCAACAAGCTCGGCGCGGCACTCCTCGTATGAGGCAGCAATGCTACCAAAAACGGATCCCCAGGTCTGACCAGGTTTGTACCATGTAGAGATAGGCTTGTTGTCAACAGGGCTGACAGGAGGGTTTGCCTTGTCAAAGTTGAAGGTTCCGGGAGAGGTCTCCTGCAGGAGCTTTCCACAGCCGTGACCTAAAACAAATTAGCAAAAAGGCAGTCTCGCATACCTATTGAATCGAAATACCAGTAAGCTCGTGAAGACCGACTTGGACTTCAAAAGAAGCGTCTCGCTGCTTCTTGTAGACCTCAAGATCCTCATCGCGAATGAAAGGGATCTTCTCATTAGGGGCCTTAGCGCTCAGAACATTTCCAAGGGAAACATTCTTGAAGCCCTCGGTCTGTCGAATATCATCGTAGTTGGGGCTGGATGATATAGGTCAGTTTTGAAAATGGTATGGTGATATATAATGGCACTCTAGTGCCATGTCAAAAATTACTCACATGTTGATACCAGCCGGGATACCAGAACCTAGCGCCACGTGTTAATTTTGATTCCGTCAAGAGTTTACAGCTTACTTACCAGCGAAGGTAAGCACCTCCAGGGAGGTGAAGTCAGGAGACAAGAACTTGTCCTTTTCGAACTCCTTGCCCCAGGGCAGGAGAGGAATGAGCGTGGGAGCCTTTTCGACAAGCTCGCCGAAAGCACGGGTTCGTTCCACTAGTAGAGGTGAGCTACATGCAGCTTTCAATTATCAGAAAGAGTTAATCTTACAGTTGACCACTACAGGCGTTGTTAGCTATTGGCATGGCTGCAAGAGAGGTGTGGTGGTGTTAACTCACTAGACGCAAAGCCCTCCCACTCGCCACGGATACCGGCAGGGTCTCGGTAAGTCTCGATGAAACCAATGTTGGACTCGACCATGGGGCCCTTGTCCTTGATCCAGTAACGCTGGCTGTCCTTGAACGCCTCCAGGGAACCAGTCTCGAAGGACTTGCTGTAAGCGGCGTGCATGTTCTTCTGGGTCTCGTTGTCGGCATTCTCGCCAGCTTTCTTGATGTAGGTAGTAATGTCCTTCATCTCAGCGGCATAGTCTCCATAGGTGAGCTTAATGGTCTTGCCCTTCAGAGAACCATCTTCAACGGTGAATTGGGTTTCCTTGCCAATATCACCGCCCTCGGCGGGGACACTTGTCACTGCAGAGGCAATCAGGATCTCAAAGTTACCATCACGGAGCTTTCGCAGACGGTTGTTCTCAGGGAGGAGACCCTTGGACTCCATCCAGTCCGAGACAGCCTTGATTTCGGCCTTAGTAATGTCTGAGGAATCAGGGTAGTAGGTGGTCATGTGTCCGTCATCGGGATAACCCAGGTGCATAATAGCGGGGTTATGAGCACCAAAGATGCCACCCTTGGTAGCTTCGTAGAACTTGGTGGCCTCGGGCGAGGTGGCAGCAAGCGCGGCTACGCTCTTCTCGCTGCATCGTGGGATGAATTTGGCATCGCCGAAGCTCTTGTAGTTGCCGTTGTTGCCAAGGAACATGACGGCGTACTCGAGGAATCGAGTGACCTCATCTTCCTCGATGCCGGCCTTCTTGGCCAGCGAGCTCCAATCACCGCCGACAGACTTGTGAAGGGCCAGAATCAAATCATAGATGGGCTCAGACTCAGGAGAGATCTGGCGCAGGACAATTCTGGTACCAGCAAAGGCGGCCCTAAGATACCAATGCTTAGCTTCAGAGCACTGGAAAGCATAACTTACGGGGCAGGGGGCGAGCTTGAAGGTGCGTGAAGCTCTGGGCGGGAGAGAGAGTGGTACTAAACATACTTGCTGATGAAGTGGGCATAGCGCTTCTGCTTGTCGGTCAGAGCCTCAAAGTGCTTCTCGATCTCGAGCCGAACAACTGAGGGGGGCTGGTCGGCGAGGTAGTGGACCAGCTCGTGCGCGTTCATGATGGCCGAGGTGGAAAATCTCTGATGGCTCTGTCGAAAAGTTTTGGAAAAGTGCGGGAGTCGACGGCGAGTGGGAATGGACGGCTTGAAGGCTGCAATTCGGAGCGAAGGCAGTCTTCGAAGAATGAAAGACGGTGAGACTGGGGAGATCATTGCGAGGGTCGATTTACAGCGGCCGTCTGCTCGCTACCGGCCAATGGGTATCACTTGGGAGCTGCTGCCAAACGTGTCCAGGCAACAGACGCGGGGTCTCTAGTGAGGCGCAAGTGGAAGGTGCCTGATTCGGTTGGTCGGTGGTGGGGATTTCCCCGCTTTCCAGTGGGAGCTTGGGCTGTTTTTAGTGAGACAGACGTCTTGTTTCACACCTTGTACGTACGAATCTCAGGTTACCCCTCCAAACATGCCGCAGCTATGCCCCCCCTCGAAGTTAATGGAAGATTGTCGGCGAATGTCAAGCCACCTCGAAGTGAGGGGCAATCTGGTGGCTTGTCGATCGAACCCGCGGGGAGGCTTGAATTTCGTGGCGTGATCTGGCGTTTTCCGGAGCTTTCACGAAGAGACGGATTGAGGAAGAGCTTGTGCCTATGACGTAGCGGGCTCACCAAGGTCTCCCATGTCCCAGCGGGTTACGTCGGCAGTAAACAGGACTTGGATCTGCTGTGTTTACTCAGAACTGTGGATTAATTACAAAAGCATCGAATTGTCTCAGACCTACGTATGGCACTGGGTCTCGTGACTCAATGCAGAAGCCTCACATCGAGGTCACTTGAATGTCACATCCAGAATAAGTTCAAGATATACTTGCATAATCGGAAGAATATACGTATTGCGTGTCATTCAAAGACCACCACTGGACGCTCAATGGTCATGTACAATACTCATGAATGACTGCCAGTCCGGCACTATGCTGCATAGGGTTCTTGCGGAAAGACCTATGGTCATAGCATTTTTAGCTAAAATAAATGAAAAACAATTCCCGAATAATTGTATTTATGTAAAAACTATTTCTTGGGCTTTTTTTTTTTTTTTTTTAGAATTACTCTTGCCCTAGATATAGCTACGCGGGAGAAATATCTCCATTACAAAGTTCGATTGTACAGCTGCTGTCGGTCGGGACACTATCTTGGCAACAGGAAAACTGCGCATTGGCAAATGGAACCGCTGCATATTTAGACCCCATATCTGGATTCATCGGGATGTACCGCCTGGGCGCTCTTCAGCTTGCCCGGATTGGGGTTTAACCGTGGCCCCCACTGCAGCTTATTCTCTCACTTGTAATCTATGAATCATATCATCTATCCTCACATATCATTTCTTCAATCGCTCCCCTGTCTCATACAATACAACCCTTGTATGATGGTCAGTCTGACATTTTGCTGCATGAGGCCCTTGCAAAAAGATCACAAGCCTTTGCTTTTTCCTATTGTCCTAGGCTACATTGCCTGGCCCGATTTTCACCATCAGTGTGACTTGTGCATTGAATGCCTGACCTGGAATAATGGACCACTCTCATTCGTATTATCGTGCCAAATATCGCTCTCCAATTCATTGATTATCATGTAGGCACTTCTCCAGCGTGACCACTGCACAATATTAGTCCTAGCTATTTAAAAAAAAAATTACAATATCTAAGGCAAAAGTAATCCTAACGAAACATAAGAAATGATCTTTGGACAAACGTAGTTATTTGTGTATTATTATTTATTTGTTTGCTTTAGCTAAAAGTATCATGACTGAAACCCCAAACCTGACGAGCTTACGAAAGATGCATGGTAAGCAATATCCTGGCATGTTGGACGTAAAAAGATGCGACATGGGAAGCTTTTGGCATCATTGAGTATGTCAAGCCGAAAAGAAAAGGCCGAGTGTCCCACGCCGGTCCATCCAGGCGCGTGACGAGTAACATGACGACTCGTCAAAAACCAACGCTGGAATGTGCGGCTGAACGGGGTCGTGAGTTGGCTAGCACCAAGCACGCGACCAGCACCGAATTCAGCTTCGTTATGTAGCTGGGTTATCATGGCGGAGACGCGGTCCGCCAAACCTACCTAGATGGCAAGAACAAAGTTCGCCAGAGCTTCCAAGGGTACCACCGCCGGGAAGCTGACAGGAGGTGCATGACAGCTTCATTGGGCATGGCAAGTCATGATATACTCGCCCAGCCCATTCTTGCAGATCAATTGCAAGTGACTGCAGAAAACCAGGAAGGATGGAGTCTCTGAAATTAGAATGTGGATGGGCGGTCAGTGTCGACAGGAGGTTAACATGGGTTGAAACTCGGAGAGCGAAGCGGCGCTGCAAGAAAGCACTCGGGAGCATGATGGACAGCATGAGTGCCCACAACACCAACCGAGCCATTGCTTCGGAATGCTAACCTGCCATCCGACCCGAGCAAGGCAGGGAGACCAGTTGATGTGGTTGGCTGGCGCTTTCAGGGAGCCCAGCCGGGGAAGCAGGAAGTGATGGGCGGCGTGCTCCAAAGTTGCCGCGTTGGGAGGTAGTCTCCGCTGTGAGCGAGCTAGGTACCTGAGCCGGGACAGCCACGGATGGGTGGTAGTGGTATGAAGATTGACACTTGCCCGCGCCGAATCCCCCTGTGATTGATACGGAACAACCAAAAGTGAGGCCTCGAGACAAGCCATCAATGGAGAAGTCAACCCCACACATCCTTGGGCTACTTGTCTCGGGATATGACAGATTTCTGTGTCAGATTTGAAATCAGAAACATGTAAATTACTTTGTGGTTTCATATCGACTGCCGTAATTACTTTTTGTTCTTAATTTGGCTTGGAAATCGGGTTCTAGGTCGCGAGGCTCAGTGGGGCGAGCCCTCCACCTGACCTTGAAAAAAAAAAAAATCAAGTGACCCCCACGCCCGAATCCGAGCTGTTGAGCTCCGCACCAGGGCACGGGCTGGATGGACGACTCGGATTTTTCCCTGGCTGCTCTGGATAGACGTTAATACTTTTTTCAAGTCTCTGCCCCGTCAGAGCGTAAGTGCCGTCCCGCCAGCGTGGCGGAAAATCCTGCCAGAAGCGTGGGGTTCTGGAGGGGGGTGTGCTGGACCGTCTCGGGGTGCGGCCAAGCTGAAGTCTTCAAATCCTCGACTTCCCATTGGCAAGGTCGCTCCCCCAACAGCAGGCGGCTGCGGGGAGTGGAGGAGCAAACGGGATGCAGTACGTACATGCAATACTTGAGCGGTACTCGGTGCGAATATGCAGGCAATAGCGCTGTCCCTGTTCATTCCGAGCCAACCTGGTTGTGTGCTTGTTTTCCCGCTACCTGGTCGACTTTTCCGTCATTATTCTGCGTAGATTTGGTGTTGTGGACAAGCGGATTTGAGAGCTCAGTCGTCAGCGACCGATGGTGGGACCGTAGAAAAACGTAGTGGTTCGGCGTTGTCCGTCCGGCGCCTCTTTCCTGATTGAGCCACCTAGGATGGCATTGTCCCATTGCAACATGACGCCCTCCGGAGCCAACTGCCCTCGGACAAGAATGTTTATGTTTTAGGCTCTGTCACTCAAGGTCGTCACACGCATCGTGGCAAGCTTCTACGCGGTGGTACACGGCAAAGAGCCAGAGCCGGGGATGCCATCCGTGATTGCCTGGTCCCAGTTCAGGCAGTGGGGGAAGCAAGCTTTTCCGTCCGGGGGGGAAGGGACGGCTCCCCAACGGCATGTAGAAGGGTGATCTAGATCGGATCGTCCCTGTGTCGAACGATATGGACCATTGTCCCAGCGTCGAGGGCAACGGGGAAACGAAAGGCTTTAACAATCAGGCCGCGATGGCTGAAATCTCGGGTTTCTTTCCAGATCTCAAGGAATTACCCGAAGATTCGGTTCGGGAAGAAGCCTGGATAATCATTCTGGGACAAAGGTTGGGGGCGGGACGTGATGGGATGGAACAGGATGCAATCAAAAGCTGGGTCATCGACAACACAGCTGCCAGGACACAGCCCAGGGCCCCAGACACCCTTGGGCGCGGTGCCCCAATCCAATTTCCAGGATTCCTCGCGAAATGTCTCGAATGCATTCTCGGGATCCATCCCAACGGGCTTTCGCCCCGCGTCAAGGCAACACACCTCAGCACAGCGCAGTGCGTGACGAGATGCAGCCAAGTACGCGTGAAGTACAGCCCTCGTACTCGCGAAGAAGCAGCGGCACAGTTGACGAGGCACCCCACCCTCGACCACCAGCCTGTTCCGGAAGCCACTGCATGCAGCGTTGATGCGCCTGGGATGCCACGCTACAAGGGCCCTTCCCCGGAATGATTGTTCGTGGTGACATCAAATCGCCGCTAGAGTGGAAGCACCAAGAGGTGTGCTCGTGACCTTGGGGAAAAAGGAAAAAAAATCAACAGTTTCAACTGGGCACCGAGGCACTCACCGACCGGGCGGGCTGCAGACGACCACGGAAGACCTGGACGGGCAAGCACAATGACAGCACAGGGCACCACTCGCACTCAGTCATCGATGACTGCTACACTGCGCTACCTATTCCAGCTTTCGCTTATTCATTCCTTACCCCAGGTTTTGTGGCCAATTGTCGCCTTGTCTCACCTCTCTTGTCCCATCCACCACGTCTGGCCTTGGAGGATGCGTCGAGGCGGCCTTTGCTCCTCTCCGGCCGCTATTCCCTGGGTGAATGTCGGTCTGAGGAGCTGCCCCTTGCGCGGCCAAGGTCAAGTCGCAAGCCAGTTTGTGGGGTTGCTGATCAGAGACAATTTCCAGGCGTCTCTTGCACCCCTGTGCCCTGTCCACCCACCCCTCGGCTGCCCCTGGTCCCTCTGCCAATCCATGCGTCCCCTCCACCTAGAGAAGTCCGCGAAGAACAGAGAAGGCAGCCGGGCAGCGGGTGGGCTCGCTGATGTGGGCACAGAGGGCAAGACTTGCCCTGCCTCCCCCAATTCAACCTCCCCGATTCGCCTCAGCCCCTCCCACACGCCCCTGCGCCTCTGGCATACGCCCCCCCCCCCCCCCGGACGCCCCGGTCCCCGTCGCCCAAGCTCCCGACCAAGTGACCCGGCCCACCGGCGCTGCTAATTCTTACACACTCCCCCACGTCACTTGCACAAGTACGGCCGTCATGTACAGGTTTGGTAGAGGGCTGGTACAGGGCCGCTGCCACGGCTTTCTCCCCGTACCTTGAAGCCTGGAATGCCCGTTTTTCTCGTCATATCCTTATAATAGAAGCCTCTCGTCCGCCCCCTTGCCCCAGATTTCGCCTTCTCCTGAGTGTGTGTATTTCAGCTTGATCGTTTGAGCCTCTGTCCGCCTTGATCCTGAACCTGTTCCGGATTCCCGTCGTTCTTCTGCCTTCATTGCCCTGGGCGTTTGCATACACATGTACACCGAACTTGGCCTCCGGCTGCCATCTCGCCAACTACGACCCGTTCCTCTGCTCTACAACTCAAAAGGAGCCCTAGAACCCTGCTTCTGCTCTCATCCTGCTTGCCCCAACCTCGACCTACACCCTTCACATCCCATCGATATGCTGTCCCCAATCCCCATCAACAACAACAGGGCCGCGGCCTCTGTACCTCTGCCACCCTCGCTCCAGGCAACCCCCACCTCCCCATCGCCTCTGACAAATCCTCATTCAACCTTGAATTCTGCCGTCAATGGCCATGTGACCGAGGATTACCATCACATTTGGCTGGTTACTGGCCCTGCTGGGTGTGGAAAGAGCACCATTGCCGAGTACTTGGCAAACACTCTTGGCATGCCCTACATTGAGGGCGACTCGGTAAGTCTAAACCCTGACACGTCATTAGCTTTTTTTCCCACCCAAGTCACTAACACGGATCCAAGTTCCACCCTCCCGCCAATGTTGAAAAGATGCGCACCGGCACTCCCCTGACTGACGCCGACCGATGGGATTGGCTTACAGCCCTGCGTGAAGAGTCCATTCACCAAATCAACAATGGAGCCAACGGTGTTGTCCTCACCTGCTCTGCCCTCAAGCGCAAGTACCGAGACGTCATCCGAGTTGCCGCCTACTTTGACCACCGTCTCCTGATTCACTTCATCTTCTTGGACGCCCCCGAGGAAGTCCTCATGGCCCGCGTATCTGCCCGACAGGGTCATTACATGGGTGCCAACATGGTCCACAGCCAATTCGACATCTTGGAGCGCCCGACCGAGGATGAGAAGGATGTCATCACCATTGATGTCAGCCGAAGTGTCGACCAAGTGAAGCAGGATGCCCTGGCCAGTGTATTGGAGACCATGACTGGATCCGATGACGAGCTATAGAAGGCTTCCACCGCCCTCGTTGCTCTCATTCAAACATCAGTACGCCCACACACAGCCATCAAGTGCACGGTCAAGAAGTCACACAACATATACCTTTAGGTGGTACCGCCTTTGCAGAAAATTCGGGTTAGCCAGGAGTCATTAGCGTTTCGAATTCATCATCATATCGGTTTTTAATGACATTTCTTTTTCGACATGGAGTTTTGTTTTATCTTACAGTCAGTTTGACGTTGCGTCGGACCAAACCATTCGGTTCGCTGCCGGACCGCACCTCGGAGTAGTCTCCGGCCCGATCCAAGCCGAGCCTTTGGGGGTTGGATTCCACCCCCGCAAGTCAACTAAATTAGAGCCATGACGCCAAAGTGTGGACAAAGACATACAGATGCGCTCTGCGGCGGCAACGTGCGCGGGGTGCGGGGAGGGAAAGGAGATGTTCACTTGCATACGAAAACTGGGAACAAGTAGAAAGGGATATTTGGAACATTGGGGTACGGTTGCGGGATTACCATCATTTCGTCATATTTGCAGCCGTCATCACCACATCCAGCCCATCTCTGTGAGTTGGATGGCAGGTGATGCGCGTCGCTGCCGCCTGTCAGATGCGTAGTCTCAGCTATGGACAAATAGAATCATGACAAAAGTGAACTCTTACTCTAGTGTCCCCTTTGCACATGGTGTAGATCATGTTCCCCCAACTCTACGTGTCCTTGACCACTCCCACTCTTGTAATTACGCATCTCTTACCCGTTTGGCTCATTTTGCCCCTCATCCCAACACTTTGGCTTGAAGCGGGGGGTTGAGTGGGAGCGTGAGGCTGTCATGTAGGCGAACCGAATAGGTAAGTTCACAGCCCATGTACAGTACATGGGGCCAGGTCATCGCCAAGCTAGTCTATTGACGCCTCTTGGGCAGAGATGGTGGCTTCAATTAGACTGCATGAACAAGGGCATTGGCGCAGCAAGCAGCCAGCAGTAAGTGCCATGTGAATGCTGGGATTGCTGTCCGAGTGCGCCGGGAAAGCTGGTTGAAAAAAAGGAAGGAAAAAAACAGAATGCAGCAACATGCAGCAATATGCAGCACCTTTGTTTGCCCGCCCCTGCTCTGGCCCGACTCGGTATTGTCGCCGAGTGGTCAATTCGCAATGCAATATGCACATTGGGTAGGGATGGGGTTGGGGGCTTAGAAGATGGTGAACAAACGAGCGGCCGTAGGTCTGATTTGGCAAAGGGCAAGGAAGTAAAGTAAGAAAAAGAGCCCTTTTTTTTTGAGGCTTATTTTCTGCGGCTTTTGGGGGTCCGAGCATTCTCGGTGAGGTCATGGAATGACCCCCGTGTCACGGCGATGTCACCGTCGGTCAGAGTGAAGGCGCATTCAGGTCAGGCATGAACCTGGTTTATGCGTATGCCCCTAGCTGAACTGGGAAAGAGATGTCCCGCCCGAACAGGAAGCCCTGTTTGAACGATTACGACCCTTTTTTGATCGGGAAACGTCTAGCAATTAATAATTAATAATCACATTCATATGTTGTTTTGTTTCAGCTTTTCTGCTATGTTTCCCGTGCTGGGCTAGCAAAGCTTGGGTTGTGGATCTCCGCTCGCACTTCGCACTACCCTATAGCCACGGAATTTTTCGTGTCGACTCACGACTGTTAACAGTATTCTACCTTCCCTTCTGTGGCATGCTAAATTATATCATTATGCGTTTTTTATTTTGGGTATTCATATTTTTTTTCAAATGAGTCTTTTTTATTTTTATTTTTAGCGACACTGTTATACATGTGTGTGGTCATGAAAATAAGTTACTACAAGTAAGTCAAGGCCTACTAAGCGTTTTGGAAGCATAGTACGATCTTTTTTTTCAAAAAGAGGTAGATGAAGGACTATAGAAATGAAAATGGCATAGAAAAACCCATATTCGCCCGGAATCCCGTCAAACACGACCAATTGTAGGATGCACGCCTGCATGCGTTGTTGTGCTACATAATGCTATTCATTCGTTGAATGAAGAGCAGAGACGTCGATCCAAGCTCGTCTTCAATTTTTGCAAATTCGCTTCGAGTCATTGTAAAACCTGTTAACCTCTGCTCAGCAGTCAGACCGAACGGCTGCTCGGAAGGCATGTGTCGCATCTGGCCCTCTCTGCTTTTTGCCAGGTTGAGCTCGTTGAAGAGAGTGGGGTGCAGAATTCTTTGCGAGTCCCAGAAAACGTAGCCCAAGGCCCGCAGGACACCCTGGGCCGTGCCGTCGTGAAGCGTCGCGTTGTAAATTTCCGCGGGCAGACGCGTAAATGTGCAGTAGCCAAAGCTGGGGCGCAATGGGTCGTCTTTGATGTCCAATTGGATAATCTCGGGCTCCGTGGTCGGGGTGTACCGGAGCGCCTCTGGCAGAAAGTCACGGCACAATGGGCTGTTTTTTCGTATCAAGTCTGCACGTTCTTTGCTATCCCCGCGCAAGAGCTCAGTCATGAACTGAAACCCTCCAGAGGTAAGAAAACTAAGGTGCTGCGAAAACATGTCTCTACCCTCGGTAGACAAGAGATGGAAGCGAGTCGAGCGAAGGTTTTCCCCATAGATTATCTCCGTATCGGCGCCCAGTCCTAGTCCCGTCGATATGTCCATGGTTCGTCCCGGGATCGATCGCGCAGTCGGCAAGATGTCATCCTTCGAAGATCGTACTTTCTCAATAAATGCTTCTTTGAGATCATTGACGAAGCTTCGGATTGTTTGCCCAAAGTGTTGCTGAACGCAGCAAATCTCTTCGACTTCGTAGGGTGTCATGTGGGAAAGGAAGAGGGATGATTGTTTGGAGCGCGAGTGATTTGAAAGTACTTGCCTTTGGTAATCAACAGGGAAGACTCTGCAGTAGAGCTCAAATCGCAAGAATGCCCTTGAGAGTCGCTGACGTTCAATTTTGGAAAGACATAGTGGCACTGGAGAGCTCTGAAGCAAGACTCCATTGTAAGTATACGAGTCTTGTTGGGGATGTTTGGATGTCGTTTGAATCATGTTGCATTTGTGCATGGTTTTTTCGAAGTAACCATCCACAAACCCAGTCAAAACCGTGTTAAGGCGATACAACTGGACTAAAGTCGCCTTTGTTGTAGGTAGTTCGGTGGTTGTGGCGTGGAAGTACTCTTTGAGGAATTTCATCAGCTTCGCCCTGGGCAGGGAACCGGCGTCAATCTCAGAAGCGCGTATGACGGTCAGCATATGATGGATAGTCTCTATTGGAACGTGATTTTCGAGGACAGAGGCAAGGGTTTTCTCCGGAGCCCGGTAGAAGATGCGAAAACAGCGGCTCGAGGCAGAAATGAGGCGATACAAGGCACGGGGGCAGTCGACAGATTCGAGGATGTGAGAAAGTATCTCCGAAGGTAGATCCTCGAGCTCCATATTGAGCCAAGATATCCCAAGGGATACTAACTCTGGTGGAAATAAGTGGTAGGAATCAGACTGGATGATTTAAGAGTAGACGGAAACTAGACTGACGATACTGGAGCGGGGAAGACGAAACTCCAAGGGGACTGGTCCGGGATGCATCAAAACAACACATGTACTGTGTATTTCACTATCACTGGGAAATGTGCAAGTATGCAATAGGAAGAAGAGGCGTCGGGAGGGCACATATGCAGCCTCCCAGTGGAAGAAAAAAATTACGAGACACCTTGAGGGGGTGGCGGCATGGGTTGCAGAACCGCAAGATAAAAGGACAAAACAAGGACAAATGTAAGATTTTGGCACATGCTCTCTATCTTATTTGAACCTATTTTCGAGGAAATAGAATCGGAATCGGGACATGTAGCATGTGTGTATTGTCTGTTGCATTTCTTTTTTGTCCAGGAGCCTCCTCTTGCTTCAGCTTGATTGCATGCAGGACTATCCGCCTGATGAATGGCTGCAAGCCACCGACAAGGTCACATGGTGATGAAAAAGAAGAAAAAAATTGAGAAATCATTGGCCGCTTTATTGACACCGTATGTACGCCTAACTACACCGACCCGCCTCTGTACAGAATAGATCTACTAAGCATTCCCCCCCTCCTTGTACGACTTTCCACCAGTAAAAATTGAACCCTTGGGAAAAAGAGAATGCTGTGCTTATTTTACTCTCCGCGAGGACCTGTCGTGGTTTCTAAGTAAGCTGGAGCATGATGAGGTCAGGGTTCTCCACGATGGACCGGACAACCTCGGCCGCGCGCGCCATGGTGGCGCCATCGATGACTCTGTGGTCGGCGCTCCAGCTGAAGTTGCAGACCTGTTTTTTAATGACCTGATCCGCCTCGTCGAACGCTGGCACTGTGCGCATTCGCCCGATGCCAAGGATAGCCACCTCCCGTTCCACGATGACGGGGCTGACATAGGTGCCACCGATGTTACCTATGTTGGACACAGTAATTGTTCCTCCAGTAAAGTCGGCAGGCGTAAGTTTTCCTTGCTGCGCTAGACCCTGCAGCCGCGCCAGCTCTGCAGCGATCGACACGATATTGAGGCTGCCGACGTTTTTGATAACCGGCACCACCAGGCCCCGCGGTGTGTCCATGGCGACTCCGATGTTGTGCTGCGAGCGATAGACCATGCATGGCTTATCGGTCTTGGGGTCTATGTGTACCCTCGAGTTGAGCATTGGGTACTGGTTCAGGGCCAACGAGACAGCCTTGATGATGAAGGGAAGATATGATAGCTTGGTGGGCTGGCCGTCTACCGTTGCTGGGCTTTGGGGCAGCACGCGGTTGAGCCGCTGCCGCAGATCCACAAGGCTGGAAAAGTCAATCTCGTCGGCGTAGAGAAAGTGTGGAATCGTAAGCGAACGAGACATTGTTTTGAACATCTGCAGCTCCGTGTTGGAGAGCGGCACAACTGTCTCGGTCTGGACCGAGGTATCTTGGGAGATTGCTGGTGCACCAGAGGCCGATGCCTGATCGGCGGCATCTCTAGCCTTTACAAACTTGTAGATGTCTTCTTTAAGGACCCTTCCATCTTTACCAGTACCATCAATTTCTAGGATGTCAATGTTGAGCTCCTTGGATAGATGTCTAACCGCAGGGGTGGCAAGGCTTGCGCACTTGCCCTTCTCCTTGGGTGCTGGGGTAGATGGTGGTTGTTGAGGTGGTGTAATCTCTATCTTCTCTGCCGGGATGGAAACTGGAGCTGGGGCAGAGGTTTCCTTTTCGGGCTGCTTAGCTGCTGGCGGGCTAGCATCCTCCAGCTTGGCGGAGCCCTCGATGTCGATGTCGACAAAGGGCTTGCCCACCTTGGCCATTTCTCCAGCCTCGTAATATAGCTTCTTCACCACACCGGCAAATCGGCTGGTGATCTCCACGGAAGCCTTGTCGCTCTGGACCTCGCAGAGCGGGGAGAACTCCTCGACGCGGGCGCCTGGCTCGACGAACCACTGGATGACCTCGCATTCGACAATGCCTAGCGTGTGTTAGTCCGACGGTATTCCAAATGGTCAATGGATGCAATGGCATAGAGCTTCGCATACCTTCACCAATATCGGCGAGCAATACGGGCTTGATGGCCATCAATCGTCGGGACTCGCTAAACCACCTGGCAGATGTTCTGTCCAACGGCCGTGATGTCATGGCCATCCGGCTTGCGCCCTTGGCCGTCAGCCATTGCCTCTGAAGGGCTCTCGTTCCGCGCTGGACAAACATGATAGTTGGCAATTGGGTTTGAAAGGAGAAGAATGGTAAGACACGGTCATGCTGAGCCGACTCGGTACAATAAGAAATAGCGGTTGGCAAGGTAAAGCCGAAGGTTTCGGTCGGCATTGTGTCACAACTGCCATAGCTCCCCGCGGATAGCCGAATCTGGGGATCATGGTCAGCTAAGCCGGATAAGGGTCCCCACGCGCCGCCGATTGCCCGTGCTCGCGGATCGGCGGCGTTTCTGGGCTCCGACCGGGGGCGCTAGCGTGGGCCTTGGCCGTCAATTTTCCAAACTGTCCGACCACCAGTGCAGCAGCCCGCAAGAGCGCCACCACGCAGTCAGTCGCCCATGCCCATGCCCATGGCCTCCCGACGCTTCGAGCTGGCCCTGGCTGGCCTCACCCGACGACCGCTGTCATGCCTCTTCTGCCAGGCCCGCCGCTCCTTCACCTCGTCCGCCATCCGCGCGGCCACGGCCGAGAAGCCTGGCGCGGGGACCTCCATAGACCCCCAGGCCAACATCAAGGGCACTCCAATTGAGGCGCCCCGAAGCTACGGCAAGCGCTACGAGGGCAAATTCACACCAAAGCCTCTCCCGCGGCCCATTGGCATGCCTCTCCCGCCCAAGGCCGGCGAGAACACTGGCATTGACCACCGATCAATCAAGCAGCGCCGCGATGACTTTGTCAACTACGACAAGCACCTGCAGAGGCGCAAAGAGCTGTAAGCACCTGCCGCAGATGGGATTGCGCAACATGGCTTGCTAACCTTTTGGTGATTTTATAGCACAGCCAAGATATCGAGACCGTACTTCCGAGATTGGGGCAACCTGCAGTACCACGAGGGAAAGTCCTTCATTGCACCCCCGCGACTCTTCAAGGCAGAGCTCTCCCTCTTCTTCCCCAACTTCTACGGCGAGACCCTCGTCAAGACCGACCGAGAACCGCGCGACACAACCCCGCTCCTCGAAGGCAAGGCCAGCATCGTCACCTTCTTCAGCAGCCGCTGGGCTGAGCAGCAGGCTGCGTCCTTTACCTCCAAGGAACAAAACCCGGCGCTGCACGAGGTCCTGGCCGAGCACAGCGAGCTGGGCCAGTTGGTTAACATCAACTACGAGGACAATTCGGGCAAGGCATGGCTTGTCCGGCTCTTCATGGGCTCCCTGCGCAAGCAATTCCCAGAGAATGATTGGGATAAGTACTTTCTCGTGCGGAGGGGCGTCACCGACGACATCCGAGAGTCGATTGGTCTGCTGAACAGCAAGGTCGGCTACGTCTACCTGGTCGATCAATACTGCCGAGTGCGCTGGGCCGGAAGTGGACAGGCTCATCCCGAGGAGCAGCAGAGTCTGGCCAGAGGGCTTGCACGACTGGTAGAGGAGATCAAGAAGGATGCCACGCTTCCCGCCACAGCACGGGAGCAGCACCCTGGAAAACAGCATCTCGAGGTCCCAAAAGCGTTGTAATTCACACCCCCTCCATTATTAGAGGCGCTTGTAACATAGATATTCCCATGTCCCCGCCCTACTGTACAATAAATGCACGCTGATACCCCCGAACGCCTGTGCAATATGCAAACCTCCCTGTTGCAGATCATTACAGCATCCACCAGAAAACAATGAAGCAGACCGCAATAAAGCTTCCCATAATGATTCCGTCTCTTCTTTTCTTTGCTGATATTCTGGTCATCAATGAATTGAGGCCCGGCACCTGGCTTGCGGCGTGTGTGATTCTGCGGTTGATGCTTGCCAGCGTCTCGCGCTGAAGGTTGAAGCTGTCGTTTACGGCGTATGCTTGGCTCAGCACGCTATCGGCCATGTTGTGGCTGTTGTCGATTCGGTTGCGTTCATCGAGCATGTACTCGGCCTCGGCCGCCTCGGGGTTATTGGCACGATACTCATTGATATCGGATTGAACATTGGTGAGGAGGTTGGCGCGATCACGAGCTTGTTGAAGTGTGGAACGCAATCGTATGAGGTCGCGCTTGTGGCCGGAGAGCTTCTCACGGAGAAGAGAGAGGTTGTTTTGCTTCAGCGCAGAGGATGTAAGGGCGGCTTCGGAATCAAGTAGACGGGCGAGTTGGGTGATGGTGGATTCGCGCTGGAGGGGGGCGACCGGGTCAGTATAATCGGACGGGTCGGCAAGCCGGCGCATCAATGCAATACCTTTTCCAAAAGCTCCTCCAGCTCGCGCTCGGTTTTGCGCTCCTCTTCCGTGGGTTTCGGGGGGATATTGGCAGCTGTGGAGAACTGCGAGTATGTGTGGAACAAGTTCTCAGTCTATGACAACGTCAGCTCCCCTCTCACGGACGCATCATGATAATGATGATACCATACCTGACTCTCAAGGTTTCGCGCCTGCTGTCGCAGGTGAGCCCAGCCAGCGTTCCCGGACGGTGCAGCCATGATTTCGAAATGTGAAATGCAGCGAGTAATGCGATAAGACGGCGTTGTAAAGCACAATGCAACACCCTGTCGTCAATCGACTCTCTGACGACAACGGCCGACACCTGGTCCCATGCCGCAGGCGGCAGAATTCGTCACCGCCTGCGTTAGCGCCGACGCAGGGTCACGAGTGTGGACACGTGCCTTTATCTCTCACGTGAGTCTACGTACCATTTGGCTTAACAATTGCAGGCACCACCAGAGCCCACCGCCCAATCAGAAATTCCAAAAAGCGCTCGGTCCACTTTTCGCACCTTCTTCAAGCCCTAACCAGAATTTCACCCTCTCGGCAAACAAATTCCAAGTCTACGATCTATCGCGACACGGACGGTGAAGGTCGAGGCTGATATTTTCCTAACACACTCGTCGACTTACTTCGCACAATACTTCGAAGATAATCAAGATGGTGAGTGCACACCTTCTTGCCCCTATTTTCCAGACGGGTCATTGGCGTCTCGTCGTCGATCCCGGACGGTTGCCGCCAGGTCCTTTTCGATCCCTCTCGACATCGACAGCACACAAGAAGAAAAATTGCCCGCTCTCGATTTCTCACACGTCGAACCCCCACTGCCCGCCATGCATCGAATACAGCATACACAGGAATGAGAGGAACAGGATACTGACAGGAGATGCAGTCGTCGAGCAAGGTCAAGGCCGGTGCGCTCTGGGGCAAGAACAAGGATGATTTGCTGAAGCAGCTCGGCGAGCTCAAGACCGAACTCGGTCAGCTTCGCATCCAGAAGGTCGCTTCGTCCGGCACCAAGCTGACCAAGATGTGAGCCGAAATTCCATTTCCCAATGCCGTGGGCAAAAGTAGCAAAAAAAAGGTCCCACATGCTAATATGTCAAATTTGTAGCCACGACCTCCGCAAGTCGATCGCTCGTGTCCTTACCGTCATCAATGCCAAGCAAAGGTCCCAGCTCCGCCTCTTCTACAAGAACAAGAAGTACGCTCCTCTCGACCTCCGACCCAAGCAGACTCGTGCCATCCGCCGCCGACTATCGCCTGAGGAGAAGTCCCGTGTGTTGGAGAAGGCTAAGAAGCGCAATGTCCACTTCCCCCAGCGCAAGTTCGCTATCAAGGTACGAAACAGCCCGACGTCTCGGTCGTGATGGGGGAAATGGAATGAAAGCAAAACATTCTGCGACCCCCCTCCGATCAAGACGTAATATGCATGTATGCAAAGGAATCGGTTCGCTAACATGTTGAACTCTGCAGGCCTAAGCTGTTTTCAATATGAGAGGGCGATAGGGCATCTGGGTAGAAAGGAAACGGGGTATGGAAGGCGCGGCGTGCTTTTCTTTGAACAAAAAGCTTCGAAATTTGCATCGCATGGCTCAGGGAATCTCGGTCTGACTTGTACTTATTTCCCGGTTTGGGCCTCGTTCTGGGACATGATGTCCACGACGTTGGGCTGCTCGGTCATGCAGCCTATAAAAAAAAATGAGGTCATGATCAAGAATGCCGACGCACATGCGTACTGCCATTTCACAAACACGTGCCGATGGAACCACTCAGAGGGATTGAATGAATAAATGGATGCAGCGCGATTACATGGTGACGACTTTCACATCCCCAGCATCTCGTAGTTGAAGCGGCGTAGGAAATTTTTTTTGGTCTCCACGCCTTGTGTAAGACGTAATTTGACTTGGCGTTGGGTAAAATATCTCCGAACCGAACCGACCAAATGACAATTTGGACTCTGCATCCACTACATTCCCCATCATTCCAGGGTAATCAATCCTTTTTTTTTTTTAATTCTTTTTTTTTTATCTACCTATTTTATTCCTTCCCCCTTTATAATTGGGAATTGCATCTATTCACGCAACCAACAAGTTGCATCGTCGTCTTGCCTTGATGCGGCCGCCATTTTGCCCTTGCGTGGTGGCATTCAATTGTCCAATCTACTTGCGTCCCCCGCGATCGGAAAGTGCAGCCACAGTGCCTTCGGGAGTGGCGTCACGAAACACATCAGATCAGGCACACTGTAGAGTAGGGAACGGAGAAAGGCCAATTCAGCAACGCACCCACCCGGTGGTCATGGCAGTTGAGTTTGGTGGCCAGGATGAAAGAGTGTAGGTAAGTGGGTTTGTAATCTCTCATTGGAGGGCTTTCGAGGTAAGATAGAATGAGATATATAGTGGAAGACTATGAGAGGAATAAGTGTGACAAGAACCTCACTAGCTGTGACGAGACTGGTAAGTCAAAGGGAAAAGTGGTACTTTTACTTCGTTTTTTTCTTCTTTTAAAAAAGATTGAATGACCTGCATGATACACAAGACATCCCCGTTATTGGCACCATCGGAAATCACCACAGCAGTCAAAGCACACAATCAGTAACGATAACTAGTATTATATTGGCCTAACAATTGTTGCAGGCTTCACAGACGCGCACTCTCAGTCTCAGTCTCAGTCTCAGTCTCCCTCGCTTCCCCCTCGCTCCCCTCATCTCTTTTTTCTTTTTTTCTGTTCTTTTTCCTTTCGTTTATTCCTCCTCATTCTTTTAATAAAAATACCACCCACAAAAGAACATACAAACCCGGTGTCCAAAGTAAGCTCTGAGGCTTTTGAGTATAACCTTCTTCCATAACCCCTAACGCCAATGCAATGTCTTTAATCGTCATAAAGGGCAATTAATGCCTCATGCTCATGTGTCGTCGAAAGTGGTCATGACGGCGGAAGTCTTTGCCACATTCACCGCAACGGAATTCGCCTCCGAGTTCATCGTGAGTCTTGCGATGCTTTGACAGGTTTGATGACTCGCTGAACCTCTTTCCGCAGATCTCACACTGCAAAGGCTTTTCGCCAGTATGTGTACGAACGTGCATCGCTAGCGACAAGTTAGCTGAGGTTATACAGCAGGGAGAGGGGAGGGGTAGACATACTGTGAGCGCTTTGCTGCTTGAAAGACTGGCCGCAGCCAGGGAACGGGCACATCCATGGAGTTTCTCCAGTGTGTGTTCGCAGGTGCTGCTCGAGTGACTGCTTTGCGGACAGGGCCAAGCCGCATATCTCACACTTGACGGGTTTAACTGCGCATGTTAGCCACGTGACGGGACAACTCTGATGGGCAGGGGTAAAACTTACATCCTGTATGGGTCTGCAGATGTCTCTCCAGCTTGCTCTTCTGCGTGAATGCTTTGCCATCCTTTCGGGAGCAGGGAGACCATTGACAGGTAAAACCACCCCCTTCCTTCTTCATAGGCCCGAGGTGCGCCGTTTTGCAGTGGCGGTGGAGCTCATCGCTGTTGAGGAACCTTTCAGGGCACATGTATCCGTCTTCGCACATCCAATAACACCTGAACTGATCTTCCTTTTCGATGACATTGCTTTTGGGTCTCGCCTGGGCCGGCGCGGACTCCTCAACCAAGGGGTTGATATTGTCGGAGGGGGTTATGATCATTGGATCAAAGTCGAATGTGCGAGGCGTAGGGACCGAGGCGGATTCTGGAGTAGCGGAGACGGTTTGAGAAGGCACCATGCAGTTAGCATCATAGCATGGACGAGCAGCTCCGTGGCAGTTCTCGCTGATGCACGGCTCTTGCTGGATGCTGCAGGACTCGTCGAAACAGCAAGTGGAATGGACCGAGTGGCCCGCGTCGAGACCGGCGCAAGAGGCACCGGCGCAAGAGGCATTGTAACAGCAGTCGCCGCAGTTGGAGTTGCAGGCGATGGAGCCGGCGCCTTGGTTCTGGGCAGGGGCAATGTCAACTCCCCAGTCCAGCAGCGGGTTGTGCACCCACTGCATCTGGGCGTTGTCGTGCAGGGCAAAGGAGGATGGGGAGGGGACATGGGCCTGATGGGCTTGCTGAGCCTGGTGGATGCTCTGGAGGGCTGCCATCGGGTCAACTTGGCCCATGAGGCTGGCATCGAGGGCGAGGTTGTTGACGGCGCTGTCAAGCTCGATCTCGCAGTTGGTTGCGCCATTGTAGTGGTCAAAGCAGCGCTGGTCGAGACAGGCATTCTCGTTATTGTTGCAGGTGCCGAGGGAGTCGAGTCCTTGTGTTAGCGATGCGTCTTGAGAGCCGCTGGCGAAAGGACCAAAGTTGATGTCAAAATTGGAAAAATCATGATTGTCATAAGGGCCGAAAGAGCCATGGCCGCCGTCAAACGGCGTGGAGTGGTCCATGGTTTCGACGCTTGTGTAAAATTCTCGATGGATGAAGATGGGTTGATGGTGATGATGTTAGTGAGAACCCGGATGGCCTGGTGGTTTGGTGTGTATAGAGGGGCACGAATGCGACCAATCAGAAGTGGGTAAAGGGTAATGGTGCAAATGAGCAGATGGCTGCAGAGAGAAGTGTTGAGGTGGGATTCATGATGAGAAGAGTCCCATTAAGTAGGGGAATCGGATCAACCTGCCATACTTTTTTTTTCGTGGCCATCTCCGACTGCAAACCAGAGTATTGTCAAGTCACATACAAAGTTGTTCGGTCTTCACCGTTCCTCCCAAGTACACGCCCATTGCTGCCCCACAGTTCATCGCCACACACCCAATCATCATGTGCGCTCGCGCCTAGAGCTCGGTAGCCCAGCGCTCTTGTCACCGCAAGATGGCTTCGTCTTCAGCGCGTAGCAAGCGCGAGTTGTCTGGCAGTTTCAGGCATCACAGCTCGGCCTGCCCGCGCGCGCAGACCGTATGCGCCATATGAAAGTTCGAGGGCAGTTTGTGGTACGGGTGGGGATTGATAAAGTGGTCGCAGCATTGTAAGGTGTAACGTTTTGAGCGTACCGCGCTTAGGATTTCGGTGGCTGCCCAGCGCCACGGACTCAGCTAAAGCGTCGACGCATCCAGATGAGCACTCTCTTCGCTGACGCCCACGTGCATTCCAAAGCCTCTTTTGCTGACCTGGGGGCGGGCCGAGGCGCAGAGTGCTCGTTTCGCCCATGCAGACGTGGTTTTTCGTCTCTTCTCTTCGTTATTTGGCCATTTGCTTGATTCCTCGACCTATGGGGTAATTGGGGCTCTCCAACTAGGCCTTAACCCCCCTTGCTCCATCTGCAGCAATTTGCCTGAGTTCTGGCGCAGGGTCCACTAATCCATCGGCGATAAGTACTAATTGGCTGTCCCCTTGGACGCCTTCTGGTGGGCTTCTCTCATTCTTGGTTCTCTAAACCACACTCGGTGTCCTACGCATCCAGGCTTCAAACTCTTGTGTGCGACGCCTCGTCTCCCGCCCAGAGTAAAACCTTATGCTCTCCCGTTTTTTTTTTTAAAGCCGCCTCGCTCTCCCTTTTAGATATACTCCACTCTTGCAGAGTCACCGTACCCAGTAACGTCGTAAGCTTTGTCGGGGCACAGCCTCGCTGAGAGCCTCTCCAACTTTCCCATCCGACCAACGAGCTTTTGAGCGGTTTTCTGCTTCCACCTTTTATGCTTGAACGACCCTGAAACAGACGCGACAAATAGAGTTGACCATCTGCTGGCCTTTCTGACCCGGTGCAACCATGGGCAATATCTGCGGCAAGACCGAATCAGACCCCTTTGATAGACCCGGGCGTGTCCTTGGTGAGGCTCCGCCCCCAGGACCGACCTCGGTTCCGGTGCCAAAGAAGGTCGGGGGACCGCCTCGGACGCTGGGCGGCTCTGCTGCTCAGGGCTCCGGGGGCGACCAGAGCGAGGCGAAGAGGAAGGCCGCCGAGGCCGCACAGGTGAGTGCTAAGGAAACACAGTTCTCCGATACGTACCCGCAACCTCACTGCACCGCAAGCACTACTGCAAGTGCCCACAATCTCACTGCGCATGCCCTTGCTCAGGAACCTGTTGATCATGCTCTGCCCAATACGCCCGCAGCACCACTGCCCTCCCCCCTCCCCCCCGCCAATGGCTGCGACGTTACCCGCATACTGATTATGTCAACCAGGCACGATTTGACGCATCTACCAAGGGAGGCGGGAAGCTGCAGAACCAGTTGAACCAGCAGAAGAAGACCACAATGCAGGATAATCTAAACGAAATCAGCGAGCAGAATCGTCGCGAGAGGGAGATTGCCCAGGTCGACCAGGACCGGACGTTCAACTGAGTTCTCGTCTTGCGGGGAAGCCTCTGAGCAGGATAGTTTTTAGAACGGAAAGGAGCGGTTCATTGAGATGAGAAGCGAGTCTTTGTCACGAGGTTTAGAGGGTGCCCATGAGTCACGGCCTTGTTTTGTTTGATTTGGGTTTTCCTTTTGAGCAGATTATTTTTTTCAATTCCCAGGCGAACGATGGAGTATACACTTGGGGCCATGTCTTGAATTCTCGGCCCCAGTACCTCACGGATTAGCGTAGTCAATGTTAATATACCTTGTCAATGCTGGGTTTTTACACACCGCGTGCACTCTGCATCTCGCTCATAGAAAACGGCAAAATGATAGCTCCATCGACTCATCCTCGGAGATGGAATAAGCTATCTTGTCATGAGTATCCGTGATATGGTTCGTGGAGCTTTTCGAGTGCCCCACCGACCGCTGCTCTTGTACCCCAGGCTGCACTGTTGCTGATCTGATGGTGGCCAACATCAACTTTAAAAAATTAACCGTGCGTGAACCTAGTATGCAACAGCAACGGAACAGCAACTCGTTTAGCGACCAATGGAAATGAAGATGCCAAATTTGGGATCAAGTCACTCGGAACAACTGAACATATTGTGCAAGTAATAATACCATCTTTCGTTGTTTTTCTAGTTTATAACGAGAAACTGAGTGTGGACTGTGCTGCACCTAAACTTGATTCTTTTTATTAGACAGTGACTGCCACCACCATGGACTCCTAAGAAAAACAAACGACTTGTTTCGTTGCCCAATTTTTCGCCTCAACACCTGTCCAACAATCTGACCTGAAAAATGCAGAAAGAATCCTGTCCCGTTGAGTTGTCTGGTTCCCTTCCCCCCTTTTCTCTGGTACGGAGTTTTCTGGTATAGAGTAAATTCTCATGTGATGGTGTACCGTCCACTTGCGGGGGCGCGGCTGTCCGCATCCGCCGCTGCAATTGTACCCTCCCTCAACAACCGAGTGAGTTCGTTCAGAGCCGAGCTTACTACCAACTCTGTATCGCCTTCGATGAGGATGTAAAGCTTTGGCTCCGCGCCAGCAGGCACCTCCTTGCCTGGCGGGTAGAAGTTGCCCTTGGTTGTGATGGAAGTTCCCGTAGCCTCCAGGATCTTGGCCACGTTGGTACGGTTGGTGACGGCCCATCTGGCTTTTTGAGGAAAGTCATTGATCTCCAACGTGGCATGGAACGCTCCAGCATCAGGTCCCTTATTGTCGATCGGCTGGCCCGCGCGAAGTTGACCAGCCTTTCCGAGACGACTGTTGATGGCGCTAACAGCCGAACTAACCTTATCCAACGGGTCCTTGGATTTGTCCTTGCTGGCAGCGGTAGGTCCTTGGATAACGGCCTGGCCGACCTTTGCATCTGCCTGCTCGGCTTTGGCAGCCTCGCGGGCCTGGACACTAGACGTCGCTGCTCGAATGGCGTTGAGAGCCTTCTCAGCCTTGTCGTCGTCGTCCTTCTTCTCTTCCTTGTCCTCCTCCTCCTCGCCTTCTGCCTTGTGTGTCTTCCTCTCACGGAGACGAGCTGCCTCTCGTTCCTGGTCCAGGCGGTCCAGACCCTTACCGCCGAATCCAGAGGTATCCTTTGCCTTGCCCGACTTAACTTTCTCGCGGTGAGCCTTGCGCATCTCGTTGAGCCGCTCAGGCACCGGTTGACCACTTTGCTCAAGCGCCTTGGCAATACCTGGGGCGCAATTTTCTTGCTCTGGCGTCACAAACGTTACCGCCACACCCGTGTTTCCGGCACGACCAGTACGGCCGGCTCGGTGGACGTAGTCTTCCAAGTGGTTTGGAGCGTCGTAGTTGATGACCAATTTGAGCTGCTTGACATCCAGACCACGCGCTGCTACAGACGTTGCAATCAGGATAGGCACGATGCCCTTCTTGAAGTCTGCAATGGTGGAGTCTCGGTCAACCTGATCCTTGCCTCCGTGGATGGACATGCACGGGTAGCCTTTGATCATCAACTCTTTCAGTAGGTCATCTGCCTTTTCCTGGCGTTCCACAAAGATTAGCGTGCGTGCGTCCTCATCCCTGTCGTACAAGTCACCCAGAAGCTCAAGAACACGCAGGAACTTTGTGCCTTCTTCGCGAACTTCGACAATCTGCTCGATTTCCTTGGCAACCACACTTCGGCCACCCACGGTGATTTCGATAGGTGACTTGAGAACCTTTTTGGTTAGGGAGTCGATAATTCGGGGCATGGTGGCGGAAAATAGAATTGTCTGTCTGTCTGGGCGCATGTTGGCAAAAATTTTCATCACCTGTGGTTCAAAGCCCATGTCAAACATTCTGTCAGCCTCATCCAGCACAACGTAGCTGACTC
The DNA here is from genome assembly GCA_022837005.1 of Calonectria pteridis. NCBI lineage: Eukaryota > Fungi > Ascomycota > Sordariomycetes > Hypocreales > Nectriaceae > Calonectria > Calonectria pteridis. Next base: position 769,683 of record JAKZGU010000001.1, on the reverse strand, counting down.
TTTTCAGGTTGGTAACTCGGCCCTGGTTGGCGGCCAATAGATCGATCATGCGTCCGGGGGTGCAGACAACAATCTCTGCACCGCGTTTAAGTTCAGCAATCTGATCGCGGATAGGAGCACCTCCGTACGCACACACCGCTCGCAGACCCATCATTTTCAAAAAAGGTTTGCAATCCCTATGGATCTGGGTGGCCAACTCTCGGGTGGGTGTCATGATGAGTCCGATAGGACCATCTGAGTCTTTCAGTGGAGACTGGTCCTTAATGTGACGAAACATGGGCAGCAAGAAAGCGACCGTTTTGCCTGAACCTGTCTTTGCCACGCCAACGACGTCGCGCCCGGACATGATTGCCGGAAGTGCTTGCATCTGGATAGGAGTGGGTTTCTCGTAGCCTAAGTTATCGATAACGTCCAGAGTCTGTCGCGTGAGGCCGCACTGGGCCCATTTCTGTACTGGCTTGGGAACATCTTTACCGTTGACCTTGATTCCGTCCAGCTCCAGGCGCAAGTCTGCCACCTCGGTCTCGTTGAGGGCGCTGAGTTCTGCTGGCTCGACCCAAAAGTTTTTCCTGATTGGCTCAATTTCGATTTTGGAATAGTCGATGGTAGGGATGTCCTTCTTCTTTCGCTTATTGGTAATCGCGAGCAGGGCATTGGGATCTCCGTTCTCCTCAGCCTTGAAGCCATAGTCATCGTCGCTAAAGTATGCCTCAGGTTCCTGCACCTTCTTTGGCGCTTTGGAAGGCTTCTTGACTTCTACATGCTTGAGATCAGCCATGAATGCATCCAAAGGATCAACATCGTCATCCTCGTCAACTTCCATTGACTCTGGAGCATCCTTCTCTTCTTCACCATTGGTGACTGCCTCGCCATTCGTGGATGGCTCTGCTAGCTTGGCTTCTTGTTCTCCTTGTTCTGCTTGGTTTTCTGCCTGCAACCGTCTCTCGTGGGCTGCACGAGCAGCAGCAGCAGCTTCCTCTTCCGTTTCTGCGAAATTATCTCCGTCGGATTCGTCATCTTCGTCCTGATCTGCATATGGAGTGTCATCGGTCTCGATTGGAAGGGAAGGGAGCTTGGTGAGTTTTCGCTTGATGGTGTCTTCTTCGTCGAGGTTGAGCTTGCGCTTGGCGGGAAGTTTTTCATTTTCGGCATGTGATTTCGAGAAACCAAAGGCACTGGCTTTGAGTCGATTTGCGGGGAGCGCCGAAGCTGGACGTTCTCTGTTAGTGCCATCTGGGTCGACGTAATTGAACGTTGACATACCTGTACTTGTTTGCTTTACAGGAACTGATAGCTTTTCTGGCTGGCCACCCAGAGATCCTAAGACAGGTTTTCCAACGTCATGCGAACGCGCCGCGGCAGATTTCTTGGCAATGGCCTTGGGATCAAACTTGCCAGAGTAGGATGCTACGGGGGATGCAGCACCAGGTGAGCCTTTGGAGATAGGTGAGGGGGCAGCTGAGACGATGGGAGACACAGTTCTCGAAGATGCGCCGCTGGCCTTCTTGTCCATCTCGGCCAGGAGATTCCTGGTCTGACTTGGATTCACCTCTTTTTGTTTCTGGCTTTCGATTTCCTTCTTCTTTTTCCATGCTTCGAGCTTAGCGAGTCGCTCTGCCTTCTTGTCGATCTCGACCTGCGCAGCGCTGGGCTTTGGCTTCTGGGCCTGCTCTCTGTCAACCAGAGTAGTTGTCCTCGAGTTATCGGAATGACGAACCTCGTTGTTGCCAGTATTGCCGCTGTCGCCAAGCGGTGTCCTCTGAGGGCGACTGTCATCGCGAGCGCTACGCGAATGGGAGTCAGCCGTGCCTTCACGATGACCGCGCGCTCGGTCGCGGGAATCGTCTCGCCTTCTGAAGTCCCTGTCGTTTCCGCGGCTGCGATTTCGTCGGCGATCCGGCGATCGGTTTCTGTCGTCATAGCGGTCTCGCGACCTGCGCCGGTCCCTATCTCGGTGATCGCGACGCCCACCACGGTAGTAGTCGTCGTCTCGCCTCTCTAGTGAGCGGTCCCTGCGGCGATAGTAATCGCGGTCTCGTCCACGGTCTCTGTCCCTGTCTCTGTCTCGATCGCGATCGCGGTACCGGGGCTGTTGTTGAATGATATCGTCAGAATAAAGTTCTTGGGTGTTGCGATGGTGGCTTCTCACATCAGGACTACGCGACTTCGAGCGCCGGCGGTGGTCTCTTCCGTCATCACGACGGTCCCTATCCCGTCGGTCGTCATCTTTGCGGTGACGGCGTGAGTTGCTGGGGCTGCCTGCAGGACTTGGTGAGCGCGAGTCTCTTGGCCGAGCCATGGTGATGGTCTCGCAGGCTCAGCAGGACACTACGTTTGGTGAGTACTACTTTTTGTGGATGGAGCCGAGCCGTTGGCCGTGCCAGCGATGGCGCGTTGCTGTGTTCCAAGCAGCGCAGTCGATGTCTGGCTAATGATCTTCGCACCCCGATAGTGGCCGCAAATGAAACTGAAGCCCGATAAGTTGGTGGCCAAAGGAAGAATGTAGATGGGCAGATGATGAGGGGCCGAAGAATTATGCAGACGTTTACAAGGTAAGCAAGCAACTGAGCTGGCGATCGAAATCTGGGGCTAGTACGTCGGACAGCCGGGGTTTATCCAATACGCTATCGCGCGAGAGCGACACACGCTAAGCCAAGAGTGGTTCCAGACTGTTTCCTTCCTCAGCGTCTCATACTCGCACCTTTCATATCATCACCGTCCCCATCATACCAGTTTAAAATGGCTGGACTTGTCGGATACGATAGCAGTGATGAAGACGAAGAGATTGAACAGCAGACCCCAATCACGGTATTTATAATTGCAAGCGCACCTTGAGGGCGATGAGTAACCTTTTGTTTTTTAGGCGTCAAGTACTGCACCCATCAAGGGCCAGGGCCAGGACCCAGGCAATGTAGAGAGTGAAAAATCCACTGAGAACCAGAAAGGTATAACTCGCGGTTTGGCTTCAAGGACTATGCTAATGCTTATTTCTAGAAATAGGTCATGTTGAACCGGCAGCTTCAAAAGAGAAGACTGAAGAAGAGACCGTGACTATTGGCCCTGTTCAACAAAATGCTGTTCCTCTAGGGCCCTCTCTCCCGCCGATGGATGAACCACTGTTAGAGGAACAAGAAAACTCGGGCGAGGCTCCCCTGTCACCATACTCGGCAAACCGTGCCCTGCTGCGTGACCTCACTCTGCCCTCGGATCCCAATATGGATATCCCCCCCTCACCTCCTGGCTCGCCCACACCCGGTACCAACAAGAAGTTTGAGCAGTTCTTGGAGCTCAAGAAAAAGGGTGTTCATTTTAACGCAAAATTGGAACAGTCATCGGCGCTGAAAAACCCCAGTCTGATGGATAAGCTTCTCAACTTTGTCGAGATTGATCATCGTGACCAGTATTCGACGACGCTACCAACAGATTTGTGGGATTCCAACGGGTTTCCCGAGTGGGCGTTCAAAGATAAATTGCGTAAGAGTCGCGAAAAGCTCGTAAAGGAGAAAGAGGCCGAGCGGGTAAGCGGAGGTAGGACAAGCATTGACTTTGTCTCTTCCACGGCCACGAGCGGTACGACAGGGTCCGCGGGGCCTTCTCGTGGCGATAAGCGTAAGGGTGGTTGGAAATAGCACTGAAGCCGGCGATGCAATGTAATACCTGAAAGATCGAGACACAAATACTTATACCCTTAAACAAAATAACTACAAATTAATAACAAAGTAAATAAAAATGAATAAAAAAAATCCCAAGAGACCTTATTCAATAAATTGATAGTATCTAGGAATCCATTTGCTTCCATCATAAACACCTAGGGTTATGGTCTCGCTGTTAGGATCCCCTGCAACAGAGAACTAACCATCATCCAGCGGCTGCATTGCACGGAACTTTGCCTGGCGCATAGAACAACACGGAAACAGATGGATATAAAAGAACCAGTTTTCGATATATAAACTTGGTAGCCAATCAACTATGCATGATTCACATTAGCCAAAAAAAAAAAAAAAAAAGAGAGAGACAGAACCATTTTGTCCTATCTGACCCCGATGGCTTCAACATTATATCCCATCCCACTAACCTAGCATTAGCCGTAATCGAGCCCAATCCAAGAATCAATACGATCAACTCATGCACACATAGGAAGTTTTCGAATTGATCTATCGAGCCCAACGTTGCCCTGTCTGCCTAGTTGCTGAAACATGGAGCGAGCAGATATGCGCTTTTCTCATCTCCCCTGCCAAACCTCTTCTTGGAAGCCATCTCTGTCGTTTGCAACCAGAGCACCGGATGCTTCCTCGTTCAAATCCCACGCAATGGTGGATTTTGGCAACAATCCCCATACTCTCTCTGGTCCATCATCATCGCACGCGCTAGCCTTCGGCCTTTGACGCAATTTACTTCTTTGACATCGACACCGCGCCCACTGGTTCAACTAATGTAACAACTTAAGCGAAGTACCTTTCTGAGCATGACGGTAACCAGCCTGACTTGTCCCAAAGCACAAACCCAAGTGCTGCGCCGTCAACACCCCTGTCGAATCGACTCGACTCTAGAGGCTAGCACTATCGCTTCTGCTGGATAATTATATTATCGCTACAATTGCCTTTGCTCACACCATTAATTTTTGCCAAAATAATCACAATTTTCAAAGCCAAAATAAATCGAACCGATGCTCTAAAAATGTCTTTGAATAACTACCTATACTTAAATTCTTCTAGATCCTGGCTCTGTTTCTGTCTAAAGAATCCTTCTCTCACGCTTTGGCGGCGAATGTCGAGAGGACATTGATCCTTATTTTGAACCACATTTACTTCCGGCCCAAAATTACATCTTCTCTCTCCAACGTCCTCCGCAATCTAGCCAAGCCCAACTGTTGGCCCGCTGGAATCGGTAGTGCTGTAGGATCGTATCTCGTTCAGGCTTGGTGCCCTAGTTGCTTCTATGATTGAAGGAAGCTTCATATTGCGTGTCATGCCTTGCCCGCGCACTGCCTCGAGGGCAAAGAGGACACAAGCAAGAGCAAGCAGAATTGAGAATGTGTAAACGAGGCACAATTACGTCCTGTTGTAGAGAAAGATGCCTATACGCCGCTGACGGATGCACGGATGATATGTTTCCGAATCACCATGGCCAAGGCCTTCAGGCTGTCCATTTCTTTCTTTTTTTTTTTTTTGCTCACGACATTCCTGCAAACTGGGGATCCAAAAGGAGGGAAATAATCATGTCATCGGAAAGTTTCTATAACTTTTCGAGAAATTTCCCAACCGGTATATATCACAAGCTATGATGAACGGTGCATAAGAAAGCTCTTGTTTATTCAAAGGAAGGTCTATCTAGGTCTCTTATAGCTACTGCTGTAAGCTGCCGCGGGCCACCGTTGGCTGTTGTGGCCACCGGCTGATGTGAACTGGGCCTGCGGCCGCAAGCCCTGTTGAGGCCAGATTGAATAAATCGGCGGCTGCCTTGTTTTGTGGAGTGTTTTGAGACCTTTTGAGGCCCTATTGATAATGCCCTTTACCTCTTGTTGTGATGCCGGCCGCGCCGGGCATCTGTTGTGTGTAGCCATTGCCCCGAGGCATAATGAGGCCTTCACGACTCCACCTTTGGGGGGCGGCCTCGAATTACTTCCGTTGCGGACGGCGTTGAGGCCTGTGACGGTCAGATCAACCTAATACTGAAGTTGACGATATTTGTATGTGAACTGCGTGGATCATCGGGATACCGTTGTGTTCAAGCCAGGCAGCTGTGACTATCAGTGAGTGAGAGGGTACATAATTCAAGGGGTTGATCAGGGTAAAGCCATCCAATCTGATTGTTCCGTTGACGTAGTCTCTGAAGATCTTTCCGAAGGAATGATAAGCAGCAACCCATCAAACAACCAATTAGTTGTATTGATGGAGATGCTCTCAGTGCTTATATCTCCAAAATCACTGAGCCTTAACACTACATAACATATTATACGGTTGAGTTCATCTATAATAATGGTATGCAAACCTACCATATCAAACACCGCCATTTCGTTGAAAAAGTAATCAACACCACATACGTTCCCGACGAGGTGGACAACAGTGATGGTACATGGAATAATATCACAGCGGTTCTCCCAAAAGATACACAAAACTATCGCTGGATGAGTCGTTGACAGTCCCATATCCAATCCAGATGATCGGCTCTGTTTCGAAGACACTTAGGGTTTTTGGAAATGGAGGGGGTTGATTTGGCGGGCTACTGACGAAGCAATCGGTTTGCTGAGCAGCTTATTCGCCCTGATCTGCAATAGGAATGTATCTATGGTCACCAATTGGTAGAATGTCGTCAATGCCAAAAGGTACCTCGGCATCCTCAAGTTTCTTTACCTTAGAACCTACTCCAGACGCTAGTTTCTCACATTCGTCTCCAGGAGTAAGAAAGTCAACTGAATAGGAACAGTTCCAGCCATTGTAAACGTCGTTGGCTGCATCCTTTCTCGCGGCGGCCTGTCCAAGGTAGAACACTCCCTCATTCAAGTGTCTAACCCACTGTCTCGTACCCGCGTCGAAGCAAGACCGGTTTCGTCGTTTACAGGAGTGTTGGACACATGGTTTATTGGAGGCAGAGTTGGATGATCCATCGTGGGTGTTGGCCACGATCGCGTTCACGCTGCGTTGATAACACCCGACCCAGCCTGATGAGGCTGCTCTAACAATTTTCTCGTCTGGAACACTACAAATCAACAATTGCATTGGCATTTTGGCGAAAACCCCCCCCATAGGGCTACAGATTATGCCACCGCTGAACCCTGAGACAGAGTGGCGCTGAGATCTACCCAATTATCCACCAACTGTATCGTCACTGCATCGCAGATCGGGGTGTAAGATTCCTGATTGGCGAGAATTTCTGCACTCAGCATCCATCAGGTGCAATGCCCTCGAGCCTGTGTCTCTTTGGCCGAGTGTCGGTGCTAAGTCCCGGGGTACGTAGATGTTTCAATTCAGCAGAGATCACGCGCATTTCACCCCTCTTCCTAGTTCAGAATTTGAGCAAGATGTCGGGCGAGTGAGTCTGACTTGGTCAGATGCGTCTAGTACACCCAAACGGCGTCAGACTTATGTGGCTTGCGAGAAGGAGGCGAGATATGCGAGGAGATGGGGCTCCAGACACACCTCGCAGCCTTACAGACAACAGGCAAGCAGGGTATGCTCCGGATTTTGCCATCGCTGACCCATGGTCCGATAACGTTTTGGATCAGGGTCCAGACAAGGCCGGTGGCAGATGGCGGGATCGACAAGTCATCTTACACAGATGAGATGGATGCTGAGTCGAACCGAACCCCCCCTGCACACACCGGGAGTCGGTGCGCACGTTATTTCAACGCCACGTCTCGTGACATGCTCGCTGTCAATGCCCATTCAGCGCAGGTGCACGAGACCTGCAGCTACACACAGCACACAGCCTCTGCGCTGGTGAACTGGTGCATTCCGTGTCACCTTTTCCGTGGCCACTTCGCTGCGACCATGGCCGCCACGGCACCACATGATTGGCCTCGACCCCTCCGCTAGCGCAAGCGTCGCCGCCGTGCAACCTCCATCACTCCAACGTCATGGCCTCGACACCAATCACGCCCGCCGCCGCCCTGGTCATGCGCTGCAACTTGGGCTCGCCGCGGAGACGAGCACCGTCCCCGGGCCGCGCAAGTTTTGACTCTCGGTGAGGTCCAAACGCACAGCGGACGGGGCAAGCCCAAGGGGAATAAACAGCACGTCGACCGGTCCCTCGACCGCCCGCGGGGAGGGGGCGAGGACACGCCTGCTAGCCCAATGGTAGCTCTCTTTTCCCGAGAAATCTAAGGGCCCAGCCTACGACAGCCTATCGAGCTGATTCTGCGGTGAAGCCTATTCTCCCTCCCCGGATGTCGGTCTCTTTTATTCGAGTCAGCCGTCAGACGACGATCCCCTCTCTTCTCCTCCATCCATCTTCTTGGCCCTCAGTCCCGGATTTCTGACCTCCTTGCCCAAGCTGCGCCTCTTAGGGATTGCACATAAAAGGTCTTCAACAGCGCCGTGCCTTGCTTGACGTTTAGTTTGCAATCGTGCCAAGGTCTTCTTGTTATTGTTCACAACTTGCATGAATCGTCCTGCGTCTTCTTAGCGTCCCTCCTTCACCCTCACTGCTCCTTGTTGCACAGCACTCCTCCCACCTACCCATTTGTCCCATCTCCTCCCCATTGCCTGAGCACCCAATCTCGATCCAGACTCTCGACGTCGCAATGTCCGTCTCCGTCACCTCTGCTACAGAAGCCCTCGCTTCTCCTCCAACGGAACCCCAAGCCGAACCTGAGATTGAGGCGCTCAAGCTCGAGTACGCCTTGCGCCAGCAGCCCATCTCCATCACACTCGACGGTCCCACCATCTTCTTCTTGTCACTGGGTCTCGTCCTTCTCATTCATTTCGCCGATTCGTACCACGCTGAGGTGCTCGTGAGCCTTGTTCCTGTAGTCCTGCTCGTCCACAATGACTACCAGAACTTCCTCAACCTCGGGCCCGGGGGTGTCCCATCCACCTTTGCCGGCTACCTCAAGATAACCTGGCTCCGCACGCTGCGCCTGCGAGACCCCTTTGTTGCCCCGAAAGCTGAGCCTTCCCACGTCCCGACCTCGGGCGTCCTCAGCAAGCACAACATCCCCTACCGAGCTGGGCCCCGTCCCATCGTTGCGGGTATCGCGCCCCAGCGCCAGATCGACCAGCACGGCTCCCCCTTCTGCTACCGCGCCCTCCGCCGAACCATGGCCAAGCTCAGCGACCAGTACCCCGGCAAGTTTGGCACCGAGAGATCGTGCCTGGAGAAGCACGGCTTGGCCCTGTTCGCCAGGCACCCGCTGCAGACCAACTGCCAGGGAGAAATCTGCCACGTGCACGACTCGGATCACTCCATGCACATGTGCCTGCACCCAGATGACATCCACGAGGTGCTCAGCAAGGGATGGGGTCAAAGGCACCCTCTCGCTTGGAAAAGCCGATTTTTCAAGAGCTCCGTGTCCCCCTACTTTGTCATGATCTATGCTCCTCGAGGTGAGAGCCCATTGGCTGCGTGTAAGTGAACTAGCTAACAGAGTATGACTTGGACAGATGAGAACGAGCTCCAGGTTGTTTGCAACATTATTGAAGCGTCGATTTGGAACACTCTCGCCGAGCATGTGGAATTGAAGCCCGCGCTGAAATCCGCTTGAATAAGGCCATGTCAACGGGTTGGAGAGTGTGTGTGTGTGTGTGAGGAGGAAAGAGGAGGGAAGAGGGTTGCCAGTTAGTTTTGCTAGCGGAACCCTCCCTGCATCAAAATGGAGAATAGTATGGGTTGGCCTAGCGTCCCATGTTTTTAGTTTCTTGGGTATCTTATATCCTACCTAATACATACAAGTCTTCGGACCTGTACGTCCTGTATCAACATATTCAATCCGAATCCTCATGATCCTGCTCCTTCTTGGTCATTTTGAACTTCTCCTTCCCAGTAGCTAGGAATGCCTCTACCTTCCGACCATCAAAATTTCTTCCATGCATGAGATTGATGCAAGCCAAGGCCGACTCGGCGTCCCGAAATTTGACTGACACGATGCCATCCGGCTCTTGGTCAAATAGTACCACATTGGTGACAGTCCCCAACTTGGCGCACTCATCTCTAATATCTTCCTTGATCTCTAGCAGCGCGGCAGGGTCCTCTTCAAGCTCCTGGAGAGTAAACATGTGTTGCAGAATCACGACCTTGTCCCGCTTTGTCGGCGCTTCTGGCTGTCCTTGGTACGGGATATCATCGTCCCAGTCCGCAAGCTTGGCATCTAGCTTTTGTGTCTTTCTGATAATCTTTTGGCGGTCTTGGTGGTTCTTCTGTGGTTTCCGCTCCGTCTTGTCCCCGTCGCCGCCCGGTGCAGCATCCTGGTTATATTTGACTTTCTTGTAGCTCGAGTCCGCTGCTTGGACTCGTATCCTGCCCTCCCGGGTTCCGCTCGGCGTAATTCTGAAGTCCGTGTCATCGAGAAGCATGATGGCCATGTCCACACTCTGGGGCTTGAAGAAAACGATCAATGCGTCGCCCTTAAAGTTACCTTCGTCGTCGTTGTAAAGTTTGATACGAGGCGCACCGCTGTCTATTTCCTCCGCAATAACGCCGCCCTTTCGGGAGAAGAGGTCGTGGACCTCATCAACAGTTGCGTCAGCCGGAAGGCCAGTGACATAGATGGCGGTATTCTGCTTTGGCTGCGGCGGTGCCTTTTGTTTCTTGTTCGGGCGAGAGGGCTTGGATGCTTCTGAAACCTGGAGGAACATGATGGTTAGCACTATTCAAGGTAAGGGATAGGTCGATATAGAATCGAGTTGATGATGTACATCGAGCGGCAAACCCAGGCAAGCTCACCTCAGAATCCGGTCCCGAGCCATTCTTTCTCTTCTTCAGACCCTCGTCTCTAGCGCCGTCTGTCGCGCCCTCGCTCGGATATGCATGCGCATCTGGCGCATCGCTATCCAATGGCTCCTCGTCGGCAGGCACCCATCGCTTCAAGTCGGCGTCGAACTCGTACTCGGTACCGTCATCGTGGACAGCAATGAACTTGTTGTCGAGCTTCGAAAACGATATGCGATCGTCAGCGTCGAATTCGCGGACGTCAGTCGGGAATGAGTGGTCCATTGCGTCACTGCACACTGGCGATGAGGAGGAAGAGAAGCTGAGGCGAGACGCGCTGGAGGTGGAGTGCCAAGGCAAGTATTCAGTACCTCAGGTGCTAAAATACGTCAGTTTGCTCTGGGTCCAACGTGGGGCGAGGCACAATCCCGACAGGTTCCACTCCAGCCAGGCCCAAGCCAACGAGCAGCTGGAACCCCTACAAAAAGACCATATATTTAGCATTTCTAGCAAAAAAAGAATATTTTAAAAATACCCAAGGAAGGGTCTTTGCCTGAGGATAATTATTCTGGGTCTTTTAGTATTATTTTTAATTTAGATAGTACTGTGCTGTGACTGCAATGAAGAGTCCTCTGCTCCAATCATTCAAAGGGTTGAATTGTAATGCCGAAGAGCTGAATGGGGGTGTCTGCATAGGCACCAGGTTTACATAATGATAGAGAAATGGGCAAATATGCGAGTGCGACAGGTTGGAAAATAAGCACAACAGAGACAGCTCAAGTGGAGGACGGACGTCTATTGCGGTCGATGCCATAAACGGCTCTCGTGGTCATCATCGGGCTGCTTGAGCCGTCTTTCCCCCGCAACGCCATACCTGTATCTACTTGTACATATAAAAACCATTGAATATCATCAAGCATAATAGCCAATTGGCCTGTAGGCTGGAAGCCGGGGGAGCTCGCCTAGCTTTGCCTTCATTTCTTCTCCTCTTTTACCGTCTTCTTGACTCCGTCAACAAACGCCTCCACAGCATGGCCTCCTCCAAGCGGCATGCCACCTCCAGGAATGTAGCCACCGTTTTGCACCTTCACTCCAAGCGCCTCAGCAATGGTAGGCAAACCACCGTCCCGAAGGGCCATGGTCAAGCTTCCCAGCGCCTGGTTGAATTGTGGGCTTCTGAGCACCTTCTTCAGCAGGCTGCGCTTATCATCAGGAGATAATGACGCCTTGGCAGCCTCAACTGCATCAGCGGATGGCTCAGACTTGCCGTCGACAGCATCAGCACTGCCGGTTGCAAGCACAACAACAGTAGGTGGCAGGAAGCTGATCAGTGTGTCGAGGAATTCAGTGGGTGCGGCATCAATCATAGGAACAGTAATGGATGTCGGCAGCAGGTGGTTGAGGTACGGGTAAGACTTGTCGGCACTTTGCTGCTGCCCTCCAGACATTCCAGATTGGCCTCTGAGGGACTCTAAAAAGTTCCTCACGGCGGCGGCGGCATCAGGTGCAGACGAAGAAGCTCTGCAACAAGGTCAGCAAGGTCACGATCGAATGTCGGCGCGAAATATCCATCGTCATGAAGACACTAGTTCCCAATTCTTCTCGTCGAGTCAAGGAAATCTAGTATTACAATACGACCTGGAGTGCCAAGTTTCGTGCCACATATACATCCAGGTCCAATTTACGCCATCCGTGTTCAGCCATGCAAAGGGAAAATCACCTACGCTCTCGCACCATCAGCTCCTCCCTCTCTCGAGCCCGAGCCCTCCTCTCTAACGTCCCCTCCAGTGGCATCAGGACCGGCACCCCCGCTCCCGCGGTGCTCGCTGGGGCCACGCGGACCATCAACATCCTCCATCGTCTCATCGCCGTCATCGGGACGGTTGTTGCTGTTTCGGATAGATGCAAGCTCCTCGGCAACGTCGACCTCTTCACCTTGCAGCAAGTGGTGGACAATTTCGCCAATCTTGCGATCTCGGGGGCTGAAGTAGCTGGGGTCACCGTTTCGGCCTTGGGACTTGGACTGCAGCCAAAACAGGTAGCGCTGAGAGGATGAGGAGAATTTGAGGACAAATATGCGGCCGTCGGTCTTGGAGGTTGGCTGAGAAATCGTTGTGTATTCGTAAGGGAGAAAGCTGCCGTCGGTAGGGACCATGATCAGGTCGAGGGCAGGCGAGTCCAAGGAGTCGCTGCGCTTGCGCCAGCAGAAGTGGACCAGGTCTGGCGAAAACGATAAGCATCATCGGAACGAGAGGGTGAATTTAGAACCTACCATCCTCGGAGTATAGGTAGATGTAGCCGGGCTCGGGCTGCGGCTTCACCTTGTATGGCTTGCTGGAGGTCTGCGATTGAGCCAAGTTAGCTTGTGGGACTTGGATAGCTAGCTGGCGGGAGCCATACATCGACCTCACACTGGCCAGCCTTGAAGGTGATGATCGGGGAAATCGGCATTTTGGGAAGCTTTAGAATGAGAGCGTAAAGGAATGCCGAATGGAAGTGTAGTGTAGGTGAAGGATAGAGCTCAATCAAGATGCATCCGTTAGGTAGTCGCTGCGCACGTAACCTGGTCGGTCGGCAAGGCTGCAGGAGCTCTTACGTCGAGCATGGCTGGCGCAAGTGGGCCTGGCGACGCCCACTACCTCGTTCCCGGCCCTACATTTCTCCGTTTGTCCCCCCCGCCACGTTCCCCTCAGCAACTCAGGCCTTGCTCATGCCCCGTCCAGGTAAATTGCATGGGTGAAAAATCTCATAAACCCCACCTTGGCACATCGACCGGACAACCCATTTTCTCCCTCTCAACTCTCTCTCGTCCTCTACAAATACCCGTGCTTCTTCTTCTTTTTTTCACATCCATCCTCATCATCTTTCAAAATGGGTTTCACCGATCTCGTCTCCGATGCTGGCCTCACCAGTATGTCGTTGCTTCTTTTGCGTTGCTTTTGCCGATCCGTCAGCGCCTCGGACACTGACAGCTGGGCTACTCAGTTCTTAACACATGGTTGAGCACCCGCTCCTACATTGTTGGGTATGTACGCGCCTCGTTCCTGCCTTTGCGACCCTACCCCCCATCCTTTTACTCTATGATGAGAAGAATTGGTCCGTGTTTCGGAGGCGGACTCAAGACCCGCCGATTGACGAAGCAACAAGCACTTGTGCACCTCTGAGTCTTTATCTATACCCCAAATTGTCTGCAGCTTCGGTTCTTGACTGGTGCTAACCGCCCATCTACAGAGAGGCCCCTAGCCAGGCCGACGTTGCCGTCTTCAAGGCTACTCAGTCTGCTCCTGACGCCGAGAAGTACCCCCACGCCGCTCGCTGGTACAAGCACATCCAGAGCTACGAGTCTGAGTTCGCCACTCTCGAGGGTGATGCCTCTGCTGCCTACACCACCTACGGTCCTGAGGCCCCCGCTGCTCCCGCTGCTGAGGAGAAGCCCGCCGAGGAGGACGATGACGACGTCGACCTGTTCGGCAGCGACGACGAGGAGGAGGATGCTGAGGCTGCTCGTATCCGTGAGGAGCGTCTCGCCGAGTACAACGCCAAGAAGGCTGCCAAGCCCAAGCCCGCCGCCAAGTCTTCCGTCACTCTTGATGTCAAGCCCTGGGGTAAGCATCATGACACGACAATCACATTCCTGTCGCAAACGCTAACAACTCACTAGATGACACCACTGACATGAAGGAGCTCGAGGAGGGCGTCCGTGCCATTACCATGGAGGGTCTCATCTGGGGTGGTTCCAAGCTCGTCGAGATTGGTTACGGTATCAAGAAGCTCCAGATCAACGCCACCGTCGTTGACGACCTCGTCTCCATGGACGACCTTGAGGAGCAGATCACTGGTCTTGAGGACCACGTCCAGTCCATGGACGTTGCTGCCATGCAGAAGGTATAAAAGGATTACCATCGTGATCTAAATGGATCGTGTGATGAGGCATGAGATAGCTAGGAATTGATGACTCCAATGGACATGATGTCTGGGAATGATTCGTATGAAGGGAGAAAACTCCCCACGACAGCCATAGACTACGACGAAATCAAAGAAGAAAAAAAGCTGAGGATCAGAGATCCCAACTGCGTTTGAGCAGCAAATTACTGTCCACCTTATCAATGCATGTGATTGTGACTGCCTTGAAGCTCCAAGCCTTGCTGCCCAAATGGAAAGAAAAAAAAAACTTTTTTATCTAAGCCTGGAGCACAAGGAGGGGTAATTTTTGCACGTACCGAGATGTATTCATGTAGCCCATATTTTGGCGGGGTAGCCACAGCGCGGCAACGCGACCGAATCCACCACTAATCGCGAGTGCATTGACGCGCGACTCCAAATCTCCATCACCGCGAGTTCAGAACCACGCTTCGAAATACCATTCTCACAAACCAACGAATGCCGGATACGACCAACGAGCAGGCACTACTACATGTCCACATCCGTGTAACAATCCTTCTTTGGGGAGATTAGCATTCATACTTTTCACATACAGCAGGCGCAATGTACGGAGACTTGGGCAACAAGCTGGTACCAACCGACCACCTCAACGACCTCAAAAAGGAGCTAACAAACGTCAATGCAGGTCCACCATGCCAAACGAACGCTTAATTTAGCCCATCTACCACCTTACCAAACCGAGATTGTTCGTGCTGTCACTAGAGAAGTTAGAGATCTACAAAAGGACATGGACGAACTTCTAGAACCTTGGCAAGGCTCTTTCGAACCCAGTCAGGACGAGGCCATTGCCTGCACCCTGCTAGTGAATCACTTGTCGATGCGCCGAAATAAGCGATGTTTACTTGCATATCACCGAACACGAACAGATAAACTGGAAGAACTTGTGTGGAACGGATCCGACGTGGTTGACCTTTCAGGGCAACAAGTCCGAGAGGCTGCAGGGACGTCGAATGGCGCGGCGGCTGGGTCAGGCGATACATCAACAAGCAGTCTCAGTCCTCAAGAGGAAGAGTATGTCCGACAATATGGCGACCTCCTAGCGGCGTATAAAGGTCAGTGGACAGACATTGATCTGACCGGAAGCCTGGAGCCTCCGCGAGACTTGTTTATCGATGTCCGAGTACTCAAGGATGCTGGCGAAATCCAGACAGAATATGGGTAAGCGAGACACTCCATCTACCGAAATTTTGGCGGCAAAACCCATGACTTACCATTTGTACAGTGCCATAACCTTGACTAAGAACAGTCAGTTCTATGTTCGGCAGGGAGATGTGGAACGGCTGATCGCCCAGGGCTACCTCCACAAACTGGGGTAAAAAAAAATAAAAATAAAAAAAGAAATTGTCTCATGCTCGGACGGAAAATATTGCCCCCTTCTATTATTACAAGGCCCTTGATTTCACTTTCAGAATTCACTCATGCCACTCCATGATCGGAGCAAGGGAGGATCACAGCACATTAACGATACAACGAAAACGAGCTGCACGGCCATCCAGGAACAGCTAAGTCAGGTGACAGGCAGCCACAAAATGGTCCAACCGTTGTAGACTCGGCCAGGGTGCGCTCGTCAACGCCATTTCAACGTCCGAGCCGGCGGCCGTCAGCCAATTGCATCCCAGCGACTGGCCAATCAGAGGCCAATAGGAGACGAGCCGGTGTGGTGTTAGTGACATAAGAATGCGCGTGCAGGATATTGTGGAGTGCGACTGGAGCCATCTAGAGGGGCGGTTTCGGGCCCGGTCTCTGGCCCCCGGGGCGAGACCACATGCAAAACGGGCAAGGCAACCTATCTAGGCCAGGACGCGTTGGGAACAAGGATTTTCACCTGTTTTAGCACGGGTGGTTTTGCTGTTCAAGCTCGTGTACTACGTATATCTACTCCGCAAGACAATTGATGGAACCCCAAAGAGGAGAGGTTGCGCCCGCTGGTGCCATGACCCACCGGTAGTCGGTCATTGAGTTTCGTCACTTCATTCCCACGAACTTTCGTCGTCAGTCCGTTATCTAAGCCCGGAATGTATTTTAGTCCTCCCTTAGACGATTGTTTGAGTTTCTCCTCTTGTTGCAGCCCTTTGTTGTACTCCCCTCGCAAACGATATTTATAGCCAGCAGCCCAGCCAGCCCCATCTGCCATCGCCGCGAGCTCCTGGTGACCAGGCGCAAGCTCGAGTTCGAGCTCCAATGTCTTCGCCACTCGGCTTCACACCGTGGAGGAGGAGGGCATTGAGCTCGACCTCGCAGCGCGACCTCCCGCAACTGGAGTCTGCAGATACCCTCGACTCGGCTTCCTCCCCCGCGTCCCAGGACACCATCATCCCCCCAGCCCGCCCGACGTCCATCAGCTCCGCCCCGGGCCACAGAGAACCCATCCGATCATTCATCCATGGCTCCATGCGCGACGATTTACTAGGTACGTCTGGGTGCGCAGGCATTCTGCCGTCATCCACCTCCACCATAACCTGCTTACTCCCCTCCCCCGGGCTATGGTTGCCGTGTCAAGGCCATGAAAACATTTTTACCAACACGCCCGAAGCAGTGCCGGTCGACAGTGTCCAGAACGCCCGAAACATTCGTCAAGATACCGCGGAGCTTGCCTCATACCTCCTCTCAGACAACCAGGCACCCCCGAGTCCCGCATTCCTGCAGCGCACGCGACCACTTTCCTACGAAGCCGCCCAGTCCGATCACGGAGACGATGCATCCCTAGTTGAGCACGCACGCAACTCGACAACCATTGTCGAGGTTTCTGAGCCTCCGTCGCCAGAGGCGGATCGCAGCGTCGAAGATGCTCCCGCAGGGCCTTCGGCGCTCTCCAACCTGCTCAAGGGATCGCCTCCCCAGTCGATTACGCAACAACACCCGTCCGATCCCCAACATGACAGCGGCGACGACGACCACGACGACGGCGACGACAGAGATGAGCCCGAGACACTCCGGAGCAGCTTTCACGTTGAGCCCAGCTCGGAGCGAACGCCGCTGCTGGCGGCAGTGTCGTCGCCCAGCGGCGGGCGGTCGTACACGGAAGACATCGAGGGCCAGAAGGCGTTCAAGAAGCGACCTTGGATAAGCGGCCTAGTCGAGGCCAGGCACAAGATGGAGGAGCGCATGACCCAAGGTGTTGCCATGGCCGTCAACCCATGCCGCTGGGATCGCAAGGCGATTTGGCGCAATGCCGTCGTGACACCCGTCTCGTGCTTGCCGGCCGTTGCTGTTGGCCTGCTGCTCAACATCCTGGATGCGCTGTCCTACGGTACGTTGACAATTGGCTCCCGAGACATGCATGCGCCATGCACACTAACACGGTACTTGCAGGCATGATTCTATTTCCGCTTGGCAAACCAATCTTTGCCCACCTGGGATCCGCTGGAATTTCCGTCTTCTATGTCAGCACAATTGTGTCGCAAATTACATTCTCGTCCGGCAGCATCTTCAAAGGCGCCGTCGGGTCCGAGCTGGTGAGTCTATCTCTCTCTTATCTCGTCTCCGCTCAGCTCAGCCATTAGCACTATGGCGCAATTCCAGCGTCATCGACTGACATAGTGTTTAGATTGAGGTGGTGCCCTTCTTCCACAACATGGCGTTTCGCATCAGCGACGTGGTCGGGGAGGACAATCCCGACGCCGTCATAGCCACCACCATTGTGTCATATTCCATCAGCGCCATGATTACCGGCCTCGTCTTCTACCTCATGGGTCGATTCAAGGTCGGGTACATGGTGGGGTTCATCCCACGCCACATCTTGATTGGCTGCATAGGTGGCGTCGGCTGGTTCCTGGTGGCTACCGGCTTTGAGGTCTCGGCTCGCCTCGACGGTAGCCTGGAATACGACCTCGATACTTTGAAGAAACTGACCGACCCTCTGACTGTACCACTCTGGGTTGTACCCCTTGTGCTGGCCGTTTTTCTATTTTACGGCCAGTCGAAGATTACCTCAAAGTTCTTCCTACCCTTGTTCATCTTGGCGATCCCGCTCATCTTTTACTTTTTCGTACTGTCCCTTGATGTCTTGGATGTAGATGTGCTCCGCAACCAAGGCTGGATCTTCCAAGGCCCGCCCTCGGGCGAGCCGTGGTGGTACTTTTACACGCTATACAGTAAGTCGCTGCCATGTATCTCATCTGCCCTGCCCCTGTGCTAACATGTGCATCAGAGTTACATCTTGTCCGATGGGACGCCGTCATAGAGTGTATACCGGCCATGCTAGCCTTAACTTTCTTCGGCATCCTCCATGTTCCGATCAATGTCCCGGCCTTGGCGCTCAACTGTGGCGAGGATCATGCCGATCTCGACAAGGAGCTGAGACTCCATGGCTATTCCAATTTCCTATCCGGTTGCTTCGGCAGCATCCAGAACTACCTGGTCTATGCCAACACCGTGTTTTTCATGCGGTCGGGTGGAAACAGCCGACTCGCAGGTTACATTCTTGCTGCCGCCACCTTTGGAATCATGCTCGTCGGCCCATCGCTCATTGGGTTCATCCCCGTCATGATGGTGGGCACTCTGATCTTTGATCTGGGCTTTGAGCTCCTGTTGGAGGCGCTGTGGTTGCCTCGCAAGAAGTTAAAGCTTGCAGAGTACATCACCGTTGTCGTCATCGTCCTCGTCATGGGTATTCATGACTTTGTGGTTGGCATCGGTGTCGGCATTCTGTTAGCATTTGCATCGCTTATTCTGCAAACCTCGCGCGTCTCAGCTATTCGTGGCAATTATTCCGGTGACATTGTCAGCTCAACCGTGCGACGCAACCCCTCGCAGCACCATTATCTTAAGAAGGTCGGTCGACAAATATACATCGTCAAGCTCACCGGGTATCTCTTCTTCGGAACCATTGTTAGCGTTGAGGAGCGAATCCGAGAGCTTTTGGAAGACAGGGTCTTTAGCAAGCACCCCATCAAGTTCCTGATCTTGGACCTGTGGCATGTCTCTGGGCTAGATTACTCGGCTGGTGAGGCCTTCAACACCATTAGCAGACTTCTCGACAACAAGGGTGTCGTCTTGGTTCTGAGTGGCGTCGACTCCGAAAGCCAGCTGGGTCGAAGTTTGCGGGCTGTGGGACTTGGAAGCGACGGTATCGAAGTCATGATGCTGCCCAATCTCAACTCGGCCTTGGAAAGTTGCGAAAATGAGCTCCTCAAAACTCTTTATGCGAGACAAGAGGAACTTTCTTTGAAACGCATCTCTGCCCAAAATCTGGATGTCCCAGCCAGGACATCGACAACCTTTTCATCATTCGACCCACCATTCAACTCTCCCCGGCGGAATCATCTTGTCGAGGCGGCTCGAGACGCGCTCAGCAATGTTGAGGTGCAGAAACCATCCAAATGGACCAGCTTCAGGGAGCCTCTCCGCCTTATGCTGCAGATTTTCCAAGGCCTCAGCGACAAGAATGAGGATTTCTGGTTCCCGGCCACCACCTACTTCGTCCGCCGAGAGTATCCTGCAGGTACTGTCCTTTTCAGACGGGGAGAGCTAGCAGATGGCTTCTACTTGGTAGAACGGGGCATCATCCGCGCCGAATACGACCTGCCTCAGGGATGGCTCTGCGAAAGCATCGTGGCGGGCACGACGTGTGGTGAGCTTCCCTTCTTTTCGGAAACCGAGCGAACAGCAACGGCGGTTGTCGAGAGCGACTGCGTGGTCTGGCAGATGGATCGGGAGAAGTGGGCCATGATTCAGACTGAGCAGCCCGAGGTCGCGAGAGAGCTCCTGAGGGTATCGCTGAAGCTCACGAGCGAGCGCATGAGCTCCATCACCTCGTACATTTTGACGACAGCTGGTTAAGGGGTCTGGGTCCGGGTTGTAAAATGACATGTTATGATAGAATGGACGGAAATAAAAAAGCACACAAAAAATTTCATTTATAAAACGTATTTTTTTATTTATTCGTCAATTTATCTGAGGTACTTCTCCACAAAATAGCTCTCAAGATGGTCTTTGATCTAGGGTAGCGTGCGACTCAACACTAGAGGAACTCAATCTCACATTATGACAAATTTCATCTGAAAAAAAGGTGCTCCTACCCTAGATAATCTTTAAGTTGTGTCGTTCTTAGGAATTAGGATGAGTGAAATATATTAATTGGTTAACAAATCGCTGTCGGAGCTACTCAACTGCGTTCAGAATGGATGTCCTGTTTCGAATTTTATCAAATACGGCTAGGCATAAAAATTCCAGGGCAAATTACTGTGGCCCGAAGAAGGTACAATTCATTTTTATATGACACACACACGTATATATATTAATTAGAGTTTTACTAAAAGCTTGAGATATTGTATAGGCCATTGAAAGAGCAGAGGAAGTAGAAGTAGACTTGACTACCCCGACTAGAACGAGAAAACTTTTTGATATCACAATACGATAGACCAAGTTTAAGATGTAGATCAAATTGCAAAGTCCCGACAGAAATTACTTGATCGATAGCCCCGGGATTTGTAGTTGTAATCAGAAACAACTTGACTTCAAAGGCCACACCGGAAGACAAGACATAGTATTGAGGTTACACCGTACGCGCTTCCAGCATTGGTGTCAGTATTATCAAAGCAGGATGGCCTCAGTGCATGTAGTGGCTGGCTGGAGACATGGGGGGCTTGTAGTTCATGTCGGCACCGCTGTGATCGGTGGGAAGCTCTATCGGTGACATTGGAGCATGCATGTCCGGGCTCCCAGGAATTTCCCAATGCGCCACGGGCGATTGCGGGGTGACGATGCTCTGGCCGCCCACGGTGCTGCCGCCGTAGAAGGATTGATGAGCCTGCTGGGTCTGCTGGGCCTACTGAATCTGGTTCACCTGCTGCGTCACCTCCAATTGGCGCTTCTCCTCACGGCGCCGGAGGACCCGCTTGCCGAAACGGTACCACAGGTAGACGATCAGCGCCAGAGCTACGGCCCCACCAACGGCGATGCGGTTCGGCAGCTCATCAGCGTGGAGAGGTCATTGGACTGAAACAAAATGAAGTTCAAATAACAGTAACATCAGTAGGGCTTGTCTTTGGCTGTTTAGCCAGTGCTGTACGGGGATCACAGTCGACATCGTCCCGACCGAGTGCTTTGCTGGAGCCTCTACGAATGTAATAACCTTGCGGGAAGAATCAAGGAGGACTGGTGGTAGCCAAATTTGTGGGGGAAGCAATATTCGAGTAAACCTACTACAGCCTGCTTGAACACGCTGCAGGGCTAGATGCTTCACACTGGTCCATACCTGTGAAAGGCAACGCCACTCAACTGAAGACCTTGTACATTGCGAATATTTGACCAATTGTATCAGGGCATAAGCGACATGCATCCTGCCGGCACTCGCGAGCTGAGGGCGAGGTGCGTCGTAGATGCATAATCGAGCTAGCCGCCATGTCTGAGCCCAGGCGTTGACAGTCTGGACCTGGCATTAGCTTGTATCAGCCGCCATCCATCGCCATCACAAGTATTTAGTGCCAGATGGCAAACAAATCGGGCTACGAGCCGCAGGGGTTGGGAATGAGCACTGTATGAGTGTGTGGCCCGGCTACAGATGTTCCAGTCTCATCGTGGCAAATGGTATGAGTGGAACTATCCCGCCGAATGCTTCCGTGGTATTGTGCTTTTTCGGCAGACTCTCAGATGATCCCAATCAACAGAGAGAAACCAGTTTCTCAGATTGAACCTATTGGAAAGGGTCTTGCAGGGACGCATGTACTGCACTTTTCTAACCCCTCCCATAGCTTTAAAGCAGTCGCAGGTGAACAACCGCCTGCAGTTGGTATCGCAAAAATGAAGTTGTTGGATGGACACTTCAGTTATCATGTTTCTTTTTCTTGTATACACTGGGCCCCTGTCGTTGGCTTGCATTGGTAGATCCAAAGGGGCTGGCTGTGGGCAGAGCTAGGCATCCTGTGTCTCAAGTGGTACACGTATTTAATACATAGATATAGCTGCAGGAGGCGTAACGGGATGACTCGGGCCTCCAAAAAGCTGCATTAAAGCCCATGACCTTGTAGTTAGCTGCCGGATGGGAAAGGGGGTTCACTGAGGCCGCAACTTTGCGGTTTTTCAGGTTCTGGCAAACTTCTTGGAAACAGTTCAGACCCCGTAGGGTCGCAGTTGGAAAACAAAAAATGGGTGTCAAAGATCCTTGTCGCTGGTCTCTGTTTGTGGACATCCTTGGCGGACACGGCGCCTATGCATGTCGTTGTCAATCACTGCCCACCATCGGCACACTTTTCGACATGGGAATGAGAAATGCAAGACTGGGGCTCGGTGTGCTCCTATTGCACTGTGTTTCCAGCACAGAATTGCCTTGCACCCACCCACAACAGCACGTTGAGCCGCGAGATGCTGTCAACGGTGGTGGCCACCATTGCCACCGGCGCGGAACGGCCCAGGCCCAGGCCACCGTTTCCAACAACGTCCCAATCTAGTTTCTATGAAGGGTTTGGCAGATATTGAATCTAATCAAGATAAATGAGGGAAAAGTGCGAGCCTCGCTAGCATGTTTTGTTTTGTATAAGCGTTAGCTGGATTGTGGCTGGCACTGAACCTGTGGCTGGGTTCGAAGGATTCATGAGTCTGGATCGAGCGCGCTGGCTATTCTAGATTCTGATCCATTTGCCTGTTGATACTAGCCTGCGATTTTCTGGAGAGAGCCAGTTGTTACTCTGATCAATATATCGTTACTGCTTAAAGCCATTGGTCCGTCGAATATGGATCAAAGTTTGACGCCAAGGTGGACGCAAGGTATTTGGACTCTTCACATGAATTAGCAAAGTCCAAGATGAGCACAAAAGAAGCCAACATCTCGCCTCAAGTTAGGCGTCGGCTGAGTTTTAGCATCGGTGGCGTTTTTTTCGCCAAGCTGTCAGGCAAATGACGCTGTGCCACGGCGTAAAAACGTACTGTACACTTGTAGTCCCGCTAGATGACGAGTTTGTATCTCAGAAACCAATAAACAGTCACAGCCAATGAATGGGCTCGTCTAGCTGGGCTGGTCGCACACTCGAACCAACCACGTCCAAGCCATACTCTTGTGATGTTGCATGTGTGGGCAGAGTTAGGTGATCAAACCGGGGCCATGTTCCCCAAAGGCAATAAAGGAGCATGGTTTTTTTCGTATAAATACAGAACCGGGACCTTAAGTCACCGTATGGCTTGGAGGGAGTTCCTGGTTCATTACAATCAAAGTCGGGTATGCACAAATTTGAGAGTCGTGTTTCCACAAAGAATGCGACGTATCGCTGTGACATTTAGCAGGTCAGAAATAAGAGCCTGTGAATACATGATGCTCGACTAATGAGTTCCAAGCAATCCGGGTCTTCGGCTGCGAGGTCTTCCAGATCTTGTACGCACTTCTGGCAGTACGCGAAGGCGGCCGCATCGCTCTTGTCATTGCCGAATGGGCGCTGAAATCCCAGCAATGCCAGCATCGTAATCGCGAGGGACCATATGTCCATAACGGCGGTATAGTAACCACCAGAACTGGAAATAAAATTGCGCCTTTCTGGGTCAAAAAATTCCGGTGGCCGAAAGCCATCGGTGCCGCACCTGGTGACCATAAACCCTGTATCTTTGGATAGTCCGAAATCGCAGACCTTGACAAATATCTCGGGCTCCTTGCGCATCAGCAAAATGTTGCTGGGCTTAAGGTCACGATGCACTACTGCGTTGTCTAGGCTGTGCATGTGTTGGAGGGCTTCTAGGACTTGGATAAGGATTTCAAGTGCCTCGTCTTTCGAAAACAATTTCCCAAACAATGAACCCCCAGGTGCATACTCCATGTACGCCTTGTAGTATGGATGGGGAAGGTAGTCGATGAATTTGATTATGTGCTTCTGTGAGGCGATTAGAAGAGAAATGAGATAAGCCAGAGAACTTACATGTACAACCCTCTTCAGCAGGTTCACCTCGCTGTCCCACATTTCCATGTACTTTGGGTTCATCCTTGTTTTTGCAGTCGGCTGTTTGAAGACGACAATGGATTCCGTGGAGATGTTGACTTCCGCAGACACAGTGCCAAACCCGCCGTAAGTGAGGTGCTTGGTGAGGAATAGCGGTGGTTCTCCCTCCTGGTCGGGTTCCACACTAGCCTCATCTTGACCCCCAGCTTCGGACTCAGTCATCGGCTGCGTATGGGTTACTGGGATTGTCGGCATGGAGCGAAACCCGGGATTGAGAAATCGATCAACCTGGCGAGCATACGATTCAGATGAAGTATCCTTGTGCACAACATCGATGTAGAAATACCGAGTGTCGTTGATGGTCACTGAGATGTGCTTTTTGGGAGTAAATTGATCAAGACCGTTGAGGACCCAAGTGAATAGACCTCTCGACTCCGTGTCACAGTCGCCATACTGGATCGTCATCTTTGTCTCGGCGCTAAGCCCCCTGATCTGGAGGCGCCGGGACAGTCGATCGAAACCGATTGTAAATTGTTGACTTGCAATGCCTGGGCCATGGAATGGAATGTCAACGCGGTCGTCGTCACCTGTCCCAAAGATGTACCTATCAGACGCCAGAGGATTGTCACTAAAGCGAAGGACGATTGAACGGTGCCGTGGTTGCGATGGTTGCCCGCCCTGCGAACCAAAACCATTGACCTGGCGGAGTCTCGCAATGACATCAACGTCTGAGTCCGCCACGATACTTGGGAATCGAATGTAGACGGACTAGATGGAATAAATAAGGCTGTTAATAGGAAATAATCATGGGAAAGGGAACCAAGGCGAATATAAAAGACTGAGAAATTGTAAATGGGAAAACGTACAACGTGGGAGCGAGATGCCTCGCTCGCAATTGCAACAGGGGATGTGCTGATGAAGTGAAGATGGATAAGACTAGCATATGATTTAAGAACAAAACATCAAGAGCAAAAAGGAGGGAAGGATACGGAGAAATGTAAAGCTACCGTGGTCAGGCTTGTCTGGTGGCTGCCGCTGCCGCTGCCGCCTCCCGCGTCGCAAGACGGCTGAATGCATAGTGGCTTATAAACATCGGAAATGCGGATTAAGAACAAAGAAAATGGCTAAAAATAAAAGCGGTGTAGAGGGGAGATCTACTTTGATTTTGTTTGTGTTTGATTTCTTTGAACTTTTGTGGTTATTGCCGTCAATCACTGCCGTCATTAGCGAAGCGTTGTACAAGTGGATTCAGAATGAATCAAGAGGCGTCGTTGCACAGTTGCCCGCCTGGTCTACGCGGCACGCATGCGTCATCCGGGGCTTGTAAAATTTCTCCTTCATTGGCTCTCTTTGTCGTGCTCGTTGTTTATCTTCAGGCGGTTCGCTCACCTCCTGTCCTGCGCCCGACGTTTTGATCTTCCACCGCATCATGTCCCCTGAAAAGCCCAACCACCGGAAATGGTCCGCAGATGGCCTTCTGGGCTGTAGCACAGATGATGTTGACGAGTTTGTCAATGACGGAATGCTTTTACCTGTGTCCGACTGGATGGCAATGCATGAAGATGCGCGAAAGTGCCTTCTCGACAGGATAACGTATGTTTGCCTACACCACCACCATACACGCCGCTCTGCACTTTCTTTTTGAGCCTAATTGCTTACCGATACTATGTTTTATAGGCAAAGAAGTCGAGAGTTACATGGAGCTTCCCCGCCCAGAGACGAGCACGCTGTCTCTGATCAAGAAATGCTAATCCAGTGCGAAGAAAACCCAATCCTCGAAGCCGACTTTCCGCCGCCCGAGTCACCGAGACCAAAAAAGTCCCAGGCGATGTCTGAAATTATGCGGAAGCGACTTTTCGAGACATTGGACTACAATGCGTTAGTTGAGGATGGCGGTCGCCCTCTTTACCCCATCCATCTTCTCCAGATCGTTTCTGAGCACCAAGAGAAATATAGCGAGTTGCTTCGGCCATGGATGGAATCACTGGCAGAACAACCGACTTGGCATGTATTTGAAAAACAATTGGTGCACTGGAAAGCGTTTCGCGACTGGCAGCGTGACAACCGGGATCTCGGTATCGTCTACCGACAATTTCCTCACTACCTTGCGAGGATGAAGTTGGTTGAGGAAACGTCTGGGGGAGTTATTTGGCCAGATGAGGTAGATGCAAAGCGAATACAATGCTTGCATGATTCCTGGAAGAAGAGCTTGGAAATTTGGGAAAAGAAGAGGTTACGCGAAAAGGAGACTGGTTGTGAGACACTTTCTGACTATGCTGAAGTTATGAAGAGACGCTTGTCACAGCACAACGTAACACGACCGTTTGATCTGAACGAGGATCCATTTAAGCAGGACACTATGACAACATGGTTAGAGTACTTGGCTTATGAGTATCAGACCAACGAGGGCCTTGCCGGATGGTTCAAACGCGCGCAACAGAGTTACGAAAAACAGCGGAGGGGGCTCCAAGATTCCGGGATGCTGCAGGACCACGAAACGCCCGAATACGTTCGAGATAACCCTAGTCTGACCAAGAAGCAACTAGAGCTGAAGAGAGAGCAGCTTCGTAAAGAGGCGGGTAAGGCTGTGGGGGAATTTGATAAGGCCTATTGGCCACTTCGTCGCGATGAACTGCCCCCATCCCGTTCAGAACACACACCGGCACTGTATCCTTCCATAGAGAGGCTCGAATCTACCAGAACGGCTGCTCTCGATCTCGAAAGAAGCAGCAACATTTTTGAATCTTTTTGCGCTGCGTGCGACTCCTTCAAGAACGCAAAAGCGACCTTCGAGAGCCACACCCTCCTCACGGCATGGGCCAAGGACCAGATCCCCTTGATTGAGGCGGAATTGGCGGCAGCGAAATCTCGGAAACGCCCCCTCGAGGGCGAACCGGCCGAGGAGAAAGACATGGCAGAGCAGCCCAGCACGAAGAGGCCAAAGAGGACCCATGATGGAGAGCCAAGCCGGCAAGCAGACGAGAACAGAATGGCCTCTGACGAGCCTTCACCACCGCCTCTGGAGCCTACTTCCGGCTCCAGTTCCGACCAAGCAGCTACTGCTGTCTTTTCCAATCCCCAAGATGAACAGAAACCGGCCGCCACCAGTGTACTGCAAGCAAAGCTCACCGAGGCGGTCGTTTCGGAACCGGTTGCCCAAGAGTCAGCCATGCGAGAACCTGTCGCCCAGGAACCGGTTGACTCAAACAACAACAACACCACCACCACCACCAACAACAACAACAACAACAACAACAACAACAAAAACAAGGATAAAACTCGCCAGACTTCCCAGAGAGAAAAGACCCGGCGTCCTCGGGCCAAGGGGGCCGCTGCAACTCGCAGGAGTAGACGTGTTGCCGGACAGCCTCCGCAGTAGAGCGGTGAAACCTGCGTCGGCTCAAACGACAAACCTCCTGCCCAGCAAAGTGTAACCAGAAAAGGGCAATGGGAGGGTTGTCGGAACGTTCTTCAATGCACCAAGCTTGAGCGAACGGGTGGAGGTTGGGATTGATTTTCTCGGATCGGTTGGGTTTTCCCTTGGAATTACTTTTTGTGCCCTTGCTTTATTCGTCTTGCCCCCGTTCGCCCAAGGCGTACAACGACTATTGCTATCTATGGAGTGCAAACCATGTTTTTATTTCCGTGGCCGTTCAATTAGGACCAAACTCTTGGTTTCTTTCCCTTCATTTACTTGTTCTTATCAGCTAGGAACCATTTCATGCATCGATCAACAACCGACAGCAGAGCGACAGCGTCTCGCTTTTCTCCTAATCACTGGACGATGGACTTAAAGTATTCCTCAGGAGAGTGGAAGAGACATGTCATAACAGACGGCTATAAGAGAGATCACACGCACGTTCTGTGATATTTAGTCATCGTGCTGGCATTGTTTCATCGCAACAGCAATTGCTACATCACCGCCGACCTTCGAAAGTGCAGCCTTCATTTAAATCATAAAGGGTATTGTTATAAATGTCCAGTAATATGATCACTATTAATGCTTAAATGGATGTATTGATTCAACATCTCTGCATCAATATTTCCAGTATAATCCAACACCAAGAAGGATGCCGAGATACCAACCTCTCCCCCGAAACCCACTGCATCGCTTACTTATATCTGCCCAAGGTTTAGTCCGTATGCTATAGTTGTATGTTGCTCAATGACACATCCATGAATGCGGGGTGAGTCGCTCACAGGACCAGAAATCAGTTGCGTTGAGATCCGCATCGTGTTCTATTCACTTTTTCAGCATTTCCTTTAGCGTCTTGAGTTGCGAGCAGAGTGGTATTGGTCAATAACAGAGTAACAAGTCCGGGATGCTTACTGAAATTAATGTTTTGCTGACATTTGTGGCAATATTGTGTCAATCGGCATGACTGGCATGCTACTGCTGATGTACTCGGATTTGTTGGAGAAACGCTATTGGTGATGAGTAACTAGCTTGTACTTCAGGTTCTGTGGGGCGGCTTGGACGAGGGTGTTGCCTGATAGTGCTGCCTGCATCAAGGCGCTGGCTCCGTCACTTGTACACATCAATCGCAACATACAACCACGCAAGCGCACCACTGCAGCAGCGCGATAAAATGCCAAAGGGGATACATTCTATACTGGGGAAATCAAATCGAGTTAAGAAACCCGCTCGACTACCACCGGCAAGGCAGTCAGTCGGAGGCCCGTCGCCTCGAAAGGCGCCCAAACCCAAGGATGAGGAAACAGAGTTATTCCAAGACAAGCTCGATGACTTAGGACTCACGAAAGTCCTGGAGGAAGAATTGACCCTGCGAGATGTCATCCAAGCAATGCGCTACGTCCGGTCTCACATGTGCAGCCCAGTCCCCGCGACGGGATTCAAATCGACCCGGACCACTGAGTTGCTCAACTACAGAGTTGCCACCCCGCCCATCGTGACGGTTGGCCACCTCAATGCAATCCTGCCCTCGCCGTCCAAGATGTCAAGGGAGATGGCCGAGCTGTCGAGCAAGGGCATCCTGAGACGAGTGAGGGTGGAAAGACGGGGCGGCATAGGCGAAGCGCTTATTGAGACGACGGATCTAGATGGGATGATTGACAAGGCGCAGCTCAAGGCGAAGACAAAGGATGAGTTCAAAGCCTTCCTGAGAAAGAACCCGACGGCGCAGACGTTGCCAAAGGATGTCCTAGAGAGCAGCCAGGTTGACGAGCTCATTCGTGTTGGCTTTCTCACAAGCCCAACCCCTGCAACACCAGGAAATACTCTAGATGTTCGGCCGGAAGACCGCAATACTCTGACATCCATCCACCATGTTTCTCGCTTCGCCTCAGGAACCGTCTCTGCCGTGGGCGGCCGGAATGCCATCCACCTTGCGGGCGGAGGCGGAGGGGCTCCAACGCTCACGCATGCGGCCTCGATGGACGCCTCGCCCGCGGGGTTTCGGCTGGCGGTCCCAGGTCACGGGAGGTACCTAAAACTGGCAGAGGGCGCCGTGGACTGGGTGCGGGAAGCGCTTGGGAAGACCAAGTGGGGTGAGGGCCCGGAGAGCTGGCTGCGGGAGCGGTTCGAGGGCGGCGGGCTGTACGGGACGAGGTGGAAGGAATTCTGGGGCGTTGAGTGGGAATGGGTTCTGGGCGAGGCGGTTGGGCTGGGGGTTGTTGAAGTGTTTGAGACGGGGAGTGTAGGAAAGGGTGTGAGGGCGTTGGGTGCATAACAGAAGGTCTGCATTTTTGAAGAGCGACCTGTTTGATGATGAATTCACGCTGAAACACAGCACGGGAAATGACATGTAAAGCAATGAATACATGAGTGTATGGTATCTATGGATAGAAGAAACATGGTGGTGGGTTGAAAGCATATAGTTGTCGATAACACCACCATTTTTCTCCCGCATGAACGCAAAATCAAGCCAATGGTTGGCGATGACACAAACTTGACACAAGCAATTTCGTTCCCGTCTGAAACCTGGTCATATGCCCTACCGGAAATGTCTATAACCGTTTTGGATGCGACGCGGCACATGTTCAAAGTGGAATAGGTGTTGAGCACTCCAAAGAGACAGACATCCATGAGAGTATTGAGTAGAGTTTAAGATGATGTTGAGACATGTCAAGTTGATGTCACATCAAGAAACAGAATCTGAAGAAAAGGGAGCATTGTATTCTCTTTTATTATTCATAAAGTTATGGACCTTGTCTGGTTGTTTTACATGATGGCGTTGCAAGGCGTTTATGCTATATGAATCTTTCGCGGTTGGTTGTGCAAGTAGCCGGGTGAGAGACTTCGGGTTTGCTCTACGAAATATACCTTACGCGTAGCTAGACTCCACAGCTGAACGTCATAAATCACGAGACGGCTCAGCACTGCAAAGTTCGGGACAAATGGAAACGAGAAACAGCGGGTGAACCGATTTGTTGGGACGACAGCTCCAGCAAGCACAAGTCCACGTGGAAGAGAGGCCCCGTCATTGAACAAGTCACGGCTGGGCGCAGGCGGCCTGCCTAGCCGATATGTGATTCGCTCATGCTTCCCGTCCATGTACCCCGGTGCGACTCGTGGAGTTTTGAGAGAACGATTCGCTGCGCGCAGAGAATGATCAACGAGCTGGTGGGACGGGGGGATCCAATTCTGGAGACGAGATCACTTTTCTTTTTCCTCTGCCGACAGTCTAGATTGCGACCCCACAGCGCGGGACCCTGGAACAGTCATCACAATTATTCTCATGGCTTGCCACAATCAAAACGTCTTCGCTTGGGGGAGGCAAACGGCCACGGCCGGAACGACGTGAAGATTCGGGAGCAGGCAACTTGCCGGAAAGGAGGCATGTACACGAAACCGCAGGAATGAACGAGACCGTTGATGACGCCTTCGGCGATTTCAAACTTTTCCCACAGCCTTGGTTGATTCGCAAGCAGCGCTGGATAGAGTTCCACCAGTGTGTTCTGGCCTTGCTTAATCCAACACTTAAAGTTTCCGAGTCTAGGATTCTGAGTCGAGACGGCCCGTTCTTGGTTCGTTTCAGGTTTTTTTCCCTTCTGCCCTGAGCCGCCATCAAACAAGTGCCCTGGGGTGCGTGGGGCGGTAGACGGCCCTTGGGAAGCCAAGCCAGGGCAACATTAATCGATGGGCGATAGCTCAATACGCACCGGACTGCAGGGGTTAACCTTGCCTGCGCCGTACGAGGCTTTGGCTATCTAACCTCAGTTGAGGGCAGTTAAATTTTATCGACTCCCTCACGACCGTTGGTGGGGTGGCGCATCGACAACGATGGAGCTGCAGCCCTGGCCTGGTCTCTTGGGAAAGTGGATATTACTGTGACTGGGGGCGGGATTGTGATACGTACGTAGGGATGTTGCGTATGTCAATTTGTGATAGTCATGATGAGATATCGCAAAAATGAAGCCACGTGAGGACGGCATTTGAGGCTTGCAGGACATGAGTGGGTAGTGCCTGCAGTCTACTGATGTGACGACTAATGTGATAGAAGCACTGCAACGGTAGGCCCGCGTTGACTTGGGCTGACGGGGAAATATCTGGGAATATCACATCACATCGAGGCATCAACGGTGGGGACCCTCAAACGACGCGACCCTGCGTTCGTGCATCCCTCACTACAAACGAGCCCTCGGGCAACCAGACACGCGGGGATAACAATAAATCATGAATCCCATGGCTCGGCTCAGGGGCGAGAGAGACAAGGGTTTGCGTCTGCTCATCTTATTGAATCGTCGTCAACGGCTCCCCACAGGCACCCTTGCTAGGAGCAGAAGAGCCCCTGCGCGGCCTGGTGCCGAGTTCTCCTTGCGGGAAGTAAGGGAAGAGAGGTATGTAGATCCTCTGAGCATCTCTATTCACTAACGAGAATCGTGCCATGGCTCGACCCTTTTGTCGCGGAACGGGGTCCCCAATGCGGCAAGGCTCTGCAAAGGGTGTGGTTCGCAGGCGTAGGCGCAGGCGCAGACGCGTTGGTGCGAGGCGTTGAAAGAAAGAGAGATGTGATAGCTCTCCTGGTATGTTTCGACCCATCCATCTGCACCGCTGAGGAAGATGGAGCTGCGGCAGTTGGATGCTCTTCCCAGACGGGTTTGGGACTTGTAGCCACATTTGGCCTGGGGTTGCCAGTCGCAATGTGAGAGGACGAGGCAACAAGATAAGACAGCAGCCCAGTTGATGGGCCTTGCGCCATCACGACGCATGAGAGGACGGCACGGCGCTGGGACAACAACCTGTGGCATCCAGTAAGAGCAACAGAGGCCTGTAGAACCTTGCAAAGTTTGGTGACGGGAGCATCAAGACACGGCTTCGTCATTGGCGGGCTGACCCTGTCGAGGATTTTGACGTAAAGTCTCCCACATCGTTGGTAAGCAATGAGAATCGCTGGTTTCGTCGTCCATGGCAAAAGCCCCCCTCTCATTCCAAAGTCACAAACGGAGCAAATGACGCGAAAAAGTTGTGAGATTACCTTGAACAGTGGAAATATCTAGCCGAATCGCGATCGTCAAATCGCGAGACTAGGCTGGCTGCGATGCAGCTGCGTCTGTGTGCCTGCGCGATGCACCCGCCGCCATGCAGATGAGATGGCTCGCCTATTGGCCTAACACGGGCCAAGACCGGAAGAGTCTTTTAATGCTCAATTGTCTATTGAGGTCAGTGCAAGGACCACGAGGCAGGCCATGCATCGATGCCGCATTGGGCGATACGTGCACACGAGGCGATGCATGTGCACACACATGCAGACGCAAGTGATGCGGTCGCCTTGATAGATGTCAATTAATGCTGTGGCTGTGACTGACATGTCCCACGTGTATTCTGGGCATTAACGTCTTGCTTGACGTATTGACGTTCCCGAAAGGATGTTGCCATTCGGGAGCCATGACGCAGCTGGACGGCTGAGTCGCAATCCCATCCCGAGGACCCATATCCCACACCCCGGTGCATCCCTTCCATGGCGCGTGATGGGCAACACCGGCCTGCGCAGCCAAATACCGACATAGAATTTTATCACAGGCCCGTGTCGGCCCAGACTACCGCAGGCTAGAGCTAAGCTAGCCTCATGCAGTCGGGGAGATAGCCAGGGGCCAGTGCTTGCCGACCCATTGAGGCTTTCTGGGGCTATTGGAACTACCTCGAAGTGGCATGGTCATTTCATTCTATTTCTCTTTTTTTTTCTTTTTTCTTTTTTTCTTTGTTGGCTAACCACTTCGGTCAGCAGACTGGTCGGCTTGACAACAGGCAATTGTGGCATGAAGGGAGACTGGCGACAGGAAGACTCAAAGGGCGCGGCATCGGAGGGGGCCCACGGTGTGAGACGCTTGACTGAGAAGCAACTGGATCAGAGCCAGACACGTTTTCGTACATACATATGTGCGTGTGAGGATACTGTACGTGTGTCCCAGAAAGAAGACCATGCACCCATGTCCTCCTTGCAGGGAAGGTCACAGTACAAACACGGAAACAATGCACAGCATCCAGGGGACGGACGACCGGTAGCGAAGACGAAGCCGATGCAAGGAACCGATGAACTGCGAACGGTGAAGCGTGGAGGAGGAATGCACAGCGCAAACAAGGCTGCCACTCGGACAGGACGGAGCGGAAGGCTTCCAGCGGAGGAAATGAGGACCATGTATTGCAATTGGACGAGGGCCCCAGAACGGTGCAGCGAGTTAAGTGGGCCCCCGCGAACAAACAGGGTAGTTGGTACCAGGGGCTTCGAGCATGGGCACACGGGAAGTTAGTTGTCCAGGCCCCTCCAAGAGTTGCATCCGGGCCTCAATTGTCGACGTGGAAGGGGTAGGACACACAGCGAAGCTAGTTGGGCTGCGAGCACCAGCACTTGCATGTTTTGGTTTCTGTGCTTGTCCGTTCTCTTGCTGCATTTCGGCCTTTCTCCCTCTCTCCCACCTGCCGTTGCAGCAACTTACCCCGGCTAAGGTGCCCGCGGCGCATCCAGCGCCAATCTAGAGCGCCTCTCGCGCCCCCACCAACGCCTCGCCCAGTCTGCAGCACAATGGCCGGTTGCGCCCTCCCCGCTGCCATTCCAAAAATCCCACCGAGGCTTGCACAACGCCGGCCAGCTAGCCCCCCGAAATGCTGGCCCGGTGGCTTGTGCCAATGGGATGTTGTTTGCCGTCCCTGGACTCGTGAAGCGACGAACACAGCTGGCTCCCCCTGAAGCGCCATCTCCGAACCCCGGGGCCTGGGTTATGGCCCCCCGGCTGGCCAAACTCTGGATCATCCAATCCTTTGGCTTTGGGCGGCCCTTAGGAGGGGACTTGTGGACTAGCTGGTCCGGTGCGACAGTCCCCCCCAATGCCTGCATATCGTAATTATATTGGGCCGGCCGTTCAATGTCGCCTTGTAATTGTAGCAATCTCAGCGCTGCAGGATCAGAGGCGGCGGCAAGGGTCCAAAGCTGGCCGGCATAAAAAGTACATGATCATATGCATGAATTGTGGTACCAGCCCAAGTACCGTTGGGAACGCGCTAATTCTGTAGGCACTGTAGGGCCGGCCAGGGGACGCTCTGAGTCTGGGCTAGGGCAGTGGGTTGTGGGTTGTGGGTGACTCGAAGACGACCCTTTTCTGGGCAAATAACCTTGTTCCCCATATGAACGAGCGGATGGATTCCAGGCTCTGGACGTCTACCGGACGTGTACCTATTGCTCTGCGGCGCGGCCTGGGCGAGCCCGTGTAGTGTCGGCGTACTCGAGCAACCTTGGACATCTCCCCCCCAACCCACGACCCACGACGATTGCACATCACATCGTTGCCAACGTCTGCTCTGTTGCGGGCTTCTTGCTTTTCTTCTTTTGTGCAAAGCGCCCCGTCCCCCTTCCCTTCCCCTTCCCGTTCCTTTTGTTTCCGACACGTCCACCCACACGCTCTCTTCTCAACTCGGGCGCGACGTCACGCCACTCCACTCATTCTTCTCGCTGTCAAGTGGATCCCCGGGCGTCCTCCGTTTCCTCACTTCGTCGCTGCACTACCACCAGCCTTCTCTGCTGCCCGGGACCGACTCCCCCCACCACTACTTTCAACACCAAACAAGCGGCACTCGACTCGACTCGACTTGACACGCGGGACAGGTTAGCACGCTCTTAATCGTCCCCGTACTACCCCCAAGCCGCTAGCACACCATCGCTACCTCCCGGCGACGTCAGCTCCCGTCTGCGACCAAGGCTTTCTCCGCTGTGCCAAACCAACAGGTCCCACGTCGGCCGTCGCGTTGCCCGGCTCTGATCTTGATCCGAGTTGCCTCCCAGGCCCGAGACACACACACACCCTTAGCCCCCCAACTTTGTGCCTCCCTCCTCCAGCCCTGACCCCGGCTCGCATCGTCACCGTGCCCTTTGGACGACTAAAAAAATAACGACCCAACCCGCGAGCCACACCTCCCCCAAAAACCTGATCCTGGCAACCCGCGACTCGACCCGAGCGACTTGGCCCAGTGGTCTTTGCTTTTTGCGAGAGGGGTTTCACTTTCCTTCCTTCTAGCATTGCTCTTCTTCGCGAGGGTTCCCTATCCCCCTTCGACGCAGCCCCCCTTTGGACTCGATCCCTTCTTTGTGCCACTGGCCACTACCTTCCCTTGGCGATTGCTGGTACGTCGGTTCAACTGTTGCCTTTTCTTTTCCGGCCCTCCTTATCATCTCGCCAGCCCGCTGCATAACTGCTTCTGGACGGGGGATCCTGCATTCTCGCCTCACCGTCATAACTCTTCGGCTGTCTTCGGCGCCACTAACCTGTGCATGCTTTAGGACAACCGAATCTGCGAGAAGTCCTTGCCCTCGACATCGTCGCGCACTACCGTTTCAACGCACTGTCTTTTCGTTGATCGACCCGACGCCTTGACGCTGCTGTGATAAACCTATCTAAACTCTGCGACGGAACTTCGCTGTTTGACATTGATTGATCTAGCGCTTTCGCGTTTGTCAGGGCAGTTCATGGACGGCTGAACACTCCCAAAGGCACACTCAAACCTTTGCACCAGGTCTTGTACAGCAGACCTGCGAGCGTTCTCTCTTTTATTCTACTCGTTCGATTTCACACACTACATTCATCATGACGACGACCTTGCCGCGGCCGTCTCGGCCATCGCTTGGCCCCCCGAACATGGCCTTGCCAGCTTTACCAGTTAGCAGGACTCGCAAGAGCACCGGCGGCATCCCGAACCCTTCCAAGTCAGCACCTGGCACCCCTCGCTCAGGCTTGAGGACACCCTCAGCCATGAGCCTGGCACCTCCATGCCCAGCAATCCCGACGACTGGCCTCCCTACACCCAGTAAACTCGCTCCCGCCACAAATGCCGCTGGCAAGACGATCCGAAAAAGCGTCAGCATCAACTCCTTCCCTCAGCCACCACGGGGTGACACCCGATCGGGCAGTGTACCTCAAAGCCCGCGAGCCCCCGCCGACAAGAACCGACGAAAATCCAAGGCCGCAAAAGAACTGACCTACAGCGCCATGGGATCTGCTACACCAAGCTTTTTGAACGGCAGCGGCGATGGCAAGTCCATTTCTAGCGTGCGAATGTCGGATGGCTTGATCAGTGTCGCTTCTCCGCCACAGAGCCGAAGTTCTTCGGCTCAGGACTCCTACTCGACATCAGCGACGACCTACGACGACCCTGCCGATGGGTCAGCCCAGAAGAGCGATTCCACCGACAAGCGAACGTCCAAGGTTGACGGAAAGGGCAACGTTGTTGTCAGTGTTCGTGTTCGACCTGACACTGGAAACCCTGGAAGCCACACCGAAGGCGAGTGGTTGGTGGATGGCCGAAAGTCTCTCATTTCTTATAGAGGAAAGGATGGCGGTGATCATTACTACGGTATGTAGAATTCGGATGAGGCGACACTCCGAAATTTACTAATACTTGATGGCAGATAATGTCTTCACGACCCACGACAACAACTCTCGAGTATACGACCACATTGCGAAGCGCTTAGTGCGACGAGTGATGGAAGGTTACCATGGAACGGTTTTCGCTTACGGTATGACCGGTACCGGCAAGACGTTCTCGATGCAGGGAACCGCCTCATCACCCGGTGTGATTCCCTTGGCCATTACCGACATCTTCTCATATATCCGTGAGACACCCTCACGAGAATTTTTGCTTCGAGTCAGTTATCTGG
The DNA here is from genome assembly GCA_022837005.1 of Calonectria pteridis. Lineage (NCBI taxonomy): Eukaryota > Fungi > Ascomycota > Sordariomycetes > Hypocreales > Nectriaceae > Calonectria > Calonectria pteridis. The sequence continues at coordinate 732,407 of JAKZGU010000001.1, read as the reverse complement.
AAATCTACAACGAAAAGATTCATGATCTGTTGAGCATGCCAACTGGAGGCGGTGTCGGAATCAACGCGCAGCAGGAGGAAATTAAGTTGCGTGAGGATAGCAAGAGAGGTGTATATGCTACACCGCTCAAGGAGGAGATTGTGCAGAGTCCGACCCAGCTGTTGCGAGTAATTGCTCGCGGAGACCAGGCCCGACGAACTGCCAGCACTCAGTTCAACGCCCGTAGTTCCCGAAGTCACGCTGTCGTCCAGATTGTGGTGGAGAGTCGAGAGCGTATGCCTGCCGGAAATCCCGGCGAGAGCAAACGGTCCGGGCTCCTTCCCGGAGGTGTTCGAGTATCCACGTTGAGTCTTATTGATCTTGCTGGTTCTGAAAAGGCTGCTGAATCTAAGGAGCGACGGCAAGAAGGAGCCCACATCAACAAGAGTCTGCTTACTCTGGGAACAGTCATTTCGAAGCTCTCCGAATGGAAGGAGAAGGAAGGCAAGGGTGGTGACAAGGAGGGAAAGCATCTTCCCTACCGTGACAGCAAACTTACCAGACTGCTCCAAGGTGCCCTGTCTGGCAACTCCCTTGTCAGTATTCTGTGCACAATCCAGACCGGATCGGGCAACAGCGCTGCATCAAACAACAACCACGTTTTAGAGACAATCAACACTCTCAAGTTCGCCTCGAGAGCCAAGAACAACATTGTCAGTCATGCGAAGAAGGCTGAGGAGGCCCTCGGCGCCGGCGGTGATGGAGGCGCCCGCGTCCTGCTGGAGCGGTACAGAATGGAGATTCAAGACCTTAGGCAACAGCTGGAGACCCAGGCCAAGAAGAAGAGGAAAGGTTCCATTGAAGAAGAGAAGCTCCACATTGAGGAGGAGGAGCGAGCCAGAGAGGCTGAGGCGGCAGAGCGACATGAAGAGCAAATCCTCGAGATGCAATTGGCACGCACTGCCTTGAAGGAGCGCATCGACCATCTGAATCGCCTGATCCTCAGTTCTAAGTCGATTGGCGTCAACTCTAACGGTTCCATGAGCTCTCTAGGACAATATGCTCGTTATTCTCAGATTTCGCTGCCGGCCTCAATTCGATCCTCGGTCGCTGCACCCTCAACAACCGGCAAGTCAATCCTGGAGCGGACCTCATCCACCACCTCAGCCACCTCCACGATTGGGCGACGATCGAGTGGTGGAAATCAACGGACTGCTGCAGAGGAGGCCGGTGATGTTGACGAAGACAGTGTTGGTGAATTTGGAGACGGAACAGCTTCTCTGGCGGCTCAAAACCGTGCTCTGCAAGCCGACCTCGTCGACAAGAACCGATATATTGCCACGCTTGAGAAGCGGTTGCTACAGGCCCGCCGGGCCAGCTCATCGCGTACCTCAGTGGGCTTCACCGCCCCTAACAAAGGGATCATGGTCGGAGAAGATCACAGTGTGGCTGCCGCGCTGCGGGAGAAGGATAATGAGATCGCAGATCTTCGAGCCAGGCTCGATGATAAGGATCGCATGTTGGCTGCACTACGAAGTGCCGCACGATCGCGAGATACCGCAGAGGCCTCAACTGAACCCAGATCACCGCTCTCTCAGGGGCAGTCATCTATGCCGGGCAGCCCATTAAGCGACAAAAAGCGAGCGCGAGGAGTTGATGAGATGAATAAGATGCTGGACGAAATGCTCCAGGACCGCGTCGACTCGGGCCAGGTCGTTCGAGGCAAGCGAGGAAGTGTGCGACTTGCCAGCGGACATAAGATGGACACATTGGGAGAGCCAACACACAACCCGGAGCCGCTTCGAAGCGCAACGCCGTCACCCGTTGAGGCTAAGGCTCCAGTCGAGCTGTAGAAGGCACTGATAAGGAAAACTTGTCCAATTTTTTTCTTCTATTTTCTTTTCCATTATATTTCGTCTTTTTTTCTTTGTCGAGAAGCAATTGGTACTTCAAAGTTGAGCAAAGCAAGTGGCGTTGGGGAAAGGGATATTGTTTCAAGGGAACGGGAGTTGTTTGCGTTATACCCGGTCACTTTCGTTTGTCTTGAGCAAAAGGGAACATGGGAGGTCAATATTTGTTTGATTCATGGTGTGGGCACCCGTACAGCAATCAGTTCGACGAGACGAGGATGGGACGGGAAACGCCGCATATGTGTAAGTAATTTACTAGGAGAGAAGCAACGGACGCATTGTGGCGTCTACGTTGGGGCTTGATTTCTTGCTCATTCTGATTTTTTTTGCATTCAAAATCATTTATATGTATTATACAGCCAGCAGAGGATGTGGTGTGTGTGTGCCAGACATGACACACCGTTGTTGTCGTTAGATGGTTTATCATGGAAACGAAAAGGTCACGAGCCTAGAGAATGATAAAAGGAGAGAATCTATTTGAATTGAATTGCATTAAGTCTCACGTCTTGCCTGTTTACCCTGCCGTGAAAGAATTCTGTGAGAGATAGAAGCCGAATCCGAGGGAAAACTCGTCGAGGTTTGATGGAAATGTCAGGCGAGGACTTGGTACGGTCATGCAAGCGAACCGAGAGCTTGAATCGGAGTTAGGTCCGACGTTGAGGATGGACGGATGCATGAAGATGTGTGATGAACTCGGAAAGAGGACCAAACAATTGCAACTACGGCTCGGGTGAGACGCATGAGGATACGAGATCCGTACGACGCTAGGGCAAAACAACATTGGACGGCTATCAAGGCTAGGGCTGTGGAGAGAGATTTCGGCTGGCAACCCGAATCTTGTAAAAATGACATGCACTAGACGGACCGGACATTGCAGTCGCCGGCGGAATGGTCAGGATGTCGGTCCATGGTGGGGTTTTACCAGGCCAGTCAGTCACTCGCATGCTGCAGACGAGTGGTGCATCGTTAAACAGGTCTGTAATGTTTTTGGTTGGCGGATACCATTGGTGGGAAATTGGAGAACGGGGGGGTTTCTATTTCCATTTCGCCAACTTCGGGACGATAATTGTCCTCTGTCGGCGACGAGATTTTCTGTACATCCGCCAAGAAGCGAGAGTAGTGGCCGAGCAGACACACGAGACGGCGGGACAATATGTCGGTGCCGAAAGGTAGGTTTGAGGCAGGTGGCGGTGCTTGTTGGGTTTGCAGGACACAGACTAAAAGAAAGTGAGAGAGGCATGAAAATGGGATTGATGGCGAGACGCAGTCTGTGACCAAGTCAAAACACGGGGCACATGGCTTGGTGTATCAAGAAGATGGGCATTGTAGTCAGGTGAGGGTAGTGGTCGGGTCATTTGTTTTAGCCCGGTGCCAGGGGACCTCATTCTGGCTGCTGAGCTTCTCTTTTTGGCCTCTGGCTTGCAGGCCTTTTTGTTTTTGATCTATCAGCAAGATCTAAGTTGAGCAATGCGCACGAGGGGCCAAGAGATTGCGCGCGCTCTTCGCATCAGCATCAAAATGGGCGGCGATACTTGGCGTGCAGCAACGTGGTTGGCTGGGGGTCGGCGGCGGCATGGGCCCTTGGAAATGATTGCCTAAGAGGGCAACGAGATGAATCGAAGTGCCCAAGGCCTATGTCGAGGGGGGGTCGAGGACGATGCGGGGCTGTGATTGGGCGCAGCTCGCAACCCTTGTTTTTTTGACGGTTGGATGTGAAACGAAGCTAGCGAGCAGGAAAAACTGGGTCTGCCCGTCAGACCCCTGCCAAGCCGCTGCGCGTTCCTGCAGACTGGACGGGCAGGAGTGGGCACGCGGGCGGCAAGAGGGTGGTTTTTTGTGGGTGGTTTCTGGGCGAGGATAACGTTGGGATGATCGGTGATGGGTAGCGAGGATCAAGAGGATCATGAACCACAAGATTATAGGGCCCTCATTGGCTGGCTGCGCCGCCGCACACGACATGCCTCTCGCCACGAGCAATTAATTCGCCATTCAGAGTCAACACCATGTCGTCATGAGGAGAAGGGGACGGGAGGGGGTTGTTGCTTTTTCAGACCTTGCCACCGTCATATCCCCCAAAGACAAAGACATTTTCACCCACTGGTATTGGTCTGCGAGTTTAAATCAGCATGAACTCGGGCATGTCGACATGTTCCATGTTTGTGAGGGGCGTCTCGGCTTGGTTGGCTCACAGCCTTTCCCGCTGGTGTCAAACGGCCTTGTGTCATGTACCTGAACGGAACTGACTGAGCACTGGCCCAGGTACCACCACACGCTCTCTACCACCTACGTATCTCGCTTTCGCTCATTTTGCTTGGCACCTTTCTGGGTGGGGAGAGAAAAAGCCCATACGGTAAGGTAATACCACATTGGTGCTACTGTCATACGTCGCTGGTCTGCGCGCCTGTGCTTTTTTTTTTCTCGGTCCGGGGGGGGGGCCACTCGCTTCAACATCCCACGTCCTTGATGATAATCGCTCCAATCAACCTGCGACTCCGAGGGTGCCGTTGGAGCTTTCCCCCGAAAAGCCTCCCGCACTCGCAGCTCTTGGTGCATGCGCATGGTCTGAGGAGCGGGGGTTGTTTGAGCTCGTGGTGAAGGAGTTGGCTAGTGAGGGGGACTTGTCAGAGCTACAGCCAGCTGTTGACATATGCGACACCAGGCTGAGCCAGCCAATAAACAGACGGGTGGTCATTGTGTCTGCCTCTCTGTTTCTTGTGCGTTTCCCCGCTAATGAATGTGTAGGAGTGTGTAGTTCAGCCGAGAGAGGGCTGGTATCCGAAAGCAAAAAAAGACGGCTCATCCATGTTGGTGGGAAAAAAGTGTACGCAGCCAAGGAAGCGTAGTTTCGGCCCTCGTTTCCCCTCCTAGGTGCTGGCGCCCGTTTTTGTCTACCACCCGTAACAAGGCCCTGAGCAGCACACCCAAAGCGCGACCCAGCGGCCGGGGTGCTGCCCTGAAATCCCGGCGCTGGTCTTTTGCGGACCCTAGTCGTCTAAACGCCAGCCGGCATCATCCCGACCTTCCTCGTCCTCTTTCAATTTCACCTCTCTCCCTTCTCTTCTCCGCATGGGGGGACTCGACGTCTTCTGAACCCCAGCTCTGTTTCTTGCTTCCTGCAACCTCACGCTCCCTTGTCCCTTTGCCTTCTTTTTCATATTAGCTTTCCGCTTCTTTTGTTTCTGTTTCCTCCTCTTGTTCCGTTTAGTTTGGGCAGATCCCCAGGGCATCCCGACTACGATCCTACGGCCGTCTCTCTCTTTTCTAGCCTGGGCTTCATTACATTCTCTTCCAACTTTCTCAGCCCCTCTGTGTGGCTTGGGCAGCTTTCTGTTTCGACCCAGCTCCCGTCATTTCCGCAAGCTGCTTCAAATCAATAAATAGCCTCATCCATCTGCGGCTGATCGATCCTTCTGCTATGCGGCCTATCTGAATCAAAGCTATTTGAATACGGACCCTTCCTATCCTTTACTTCGACACCATCATTACCATTTTCCTGCGCTTGCGCAATAAGCTCGGCAGAGGCGACGCACGCTGGTTTCGCGTGTCACCAAATGTAGTATCGCCAATCTATTCACGACTTGGTCACTCCTTGTTGCTTGTTTGACTGGTTGCGAGTCTCCAGTTTTTGTATACACATTCCTTACTACCCATCTCTTCCAGACACTCCTTTTCTTCTGGGTGCGCCCTTACGACTTCCAGGGCTGCTTATTTGATTTACGTCCAAACCGTTTCGGCCCCGAACTGTGTTCGGCTCTCGTACGCCTTCCTTTCTTAAAAGACAATCCATCAGTTCTCCATGCATCTCAGTCCGATGGCCGCTGCAACTCACACCAAAATGTTGGTCGCCCCGGCTCGATTGAACCTCCGTAGAGGAGGTTCATACAACCACAATGACCGTGGTCCTCTTTCTTCGACCTCATCCCGGTTCAACTTTAACCATCTCCTCTTCTCCCCACCACCTTCACCAAGCCTTCCGGCCTTGGTCCCGCGACCCAAAAGATCCCCCTCGCAGATTTTGGTCACTCGGCCGAGTAGGGTCTTTCGACGCCTTTTCCTTCTTGCTGGGCTATTTACAGCTGTGTACCTTGTGATATTACGCTTTGGAAACCGCAATGTCATGCCGGCTGCGTGGCCATACTTTTCTGCTCAGCAGGAATTCGAAATGATCGGCCAGGACGACCTCCCCGACTTCCCTACGCCAATAGTGATCAGCGATAAGAAGGGATGCTCAAAGTGGACAGTTTCTATCCCCCATGACAATGAATTTCCCTTGTCTATCGAACAGTACACCGACATGATCGGACAATGCCGAGAGGTCTCTTCTCGTGCCCGGGATCTTCACCATAAAACCCCCATTTCTGAGCAAGTCATGCTGAGCTACGATGCCCCGGATGACTATTTTGTCGATGTGTACGAGGCTGAGAACAAGGGTTTGCTGCCAACACATGCTGGTGAAAACCCTGCCAAGGTTACTGGAAACATGGTTGGTCTGGACAAGGAATCGATGGATTCCAGGCCCGTTTGCGACAGCTCAATGACTTTTATCCTGGAGACCCCTGATGCGGGTTTAGGTAACACGCTCATGATGATGTGGACCTTTTATGGATTGGCCAAGGAACAGGGTCGAGCCTTCTTCATAGATGATACTCGTTGGGCCTATGGTTCATACGAGGATATCTTTGCCCCACCACCTGTCCCTGACTGCCAGCCTCCTCCTCGACACCAAATTGTCCCTTGCCCTTTTCAAGCTCGTCACCTTGCCGTCACAACTATGACTGCGAAGGAAATCTTCCCCGCCCTGTTGGCCAAAAGCCACCGCCAAGCCGGTACTGATCGTGGTCTACGCGGTCTCTACGATCTCGCTCGCATGGGCTACGAAGCCATGCTTGGCCTCAGCCAGGATGACCAGAAGTATGTCGACGGGCGTATTAGCAGGCTCCAGTCCAAGATCCAGGTCGAGCCCTCGGCCCCGAAAGTCCCCATTTTTGGTATCCATATTCGCCATGGCGACCAACATCCTATTGAGTATCAGTACCGCGACGGTTACATTCCTCCTGAGGTCTTTCTCGAGCGCGCCGGAAGGCTTGCGGATGAGTACTACAACTCGACAACGGTCAAGGCCACCCGCGACCGTAAGTCTCTCAAGGTGATTGCCTCGGATGACCCAGCAGTGTACGAGCTGCCTGATTTTCTCGACATCCCCGCCTCCCAGGAGCGAATCCGCCTGGCCTCGAAAGCGGCCTTGGCGGAAGCCAACCAGAAGCAGCGGCCACTGGAAAATTTTGTGGATGATGCGTTTGGTTGGGAGGGTGGCTTTTATGCGGCCATGTTTTGGAATCTTGGCAGCGAGCGCAAGAACAACGCTGCCGACGCACCTGAGGGAGTAAACGTTCCCAATGTGAACAAGCAGCCGAGACACTTGGCAACCCCTTCAGAGCAGACGCTGAGATTGCGCAGTCTGATTGGTCGGGCGTACATGATGGACCTCGCAGTGCTCGCGGGAGTCAGTGATCAGGTGGTCTGCGCTGTGAGCGCAATGGGCTGTCGCCTCTTGGCCGTGATGATGGGCTGGGAAGCCGCCTTTGAGAAGGGCGGTTGGGTGAATGTTGATGGATCGTATGGATGGACCGGTATTGATTGGTAATCCTTCATGGTCCCAATCATTATTTTTCATTTATTACGGCCTATTTATTGTTATCAAAATGTTGAGAGGGGATGTTCAGATGAGAATTGCCAGAAAAAAAAATACCCCATTGTCACGGTTAGTTAGCGTTGGTATATAGCATTTCGTTTTCAGTGACGATTGATGCTACTTTTATGAGTTGTTTTAGTTGTATCCATCAAGAGACCTCGAAAGGCTCATTCAGGAAAGCCGATTCACGGCTAGATTAGCAATATGCTACACAATACAACGTCATCATCACGATGTCAAAGATTGTCAAAGATATGAGACCAAGACTGTGCATTTGTACAACCGATTAGTGAATTGTATCAAATTTTCTCCAAGTCATAGACTAAATCACCAACAAGAAACTTGTATTTAAAGAAATCAGAGGCAGCCTTGAAGAAGAAAGGATCTCTATCCGTGTAGCTGATACAGAGTAGCCTCACTCAAGTTTGTTGTGGCTGTGACACGGATAAAAGCGGGGCGACGCCACAAATCCGCGTCTCTGCATCCAATGCGGCGTGCCTGGCTTAATTAATCCAGAGCCTTGCTTCAGTGCTTTCAACATATGCACACCACGAGCTGTCACCGCGAATCCTCTTAAAGAAGCCTATCCAGCCTCGCGCCCCATGCGTCGGCACGAGTCCCCGGGCGACCTTTAACACGATCAACACGGAGCGCCCGAGCCTGCGCTAGGCTCCGCGTCGAGCGGAGAGCTTCGCTCGACGTCGAGCTAACCATCACTCTTTTGACAATCCTTCCCTGCCGCCGCCGCCCAGCATGCCTACACCAGCACCCGAAGCCGGCTCAGCGCCGCCGAAGCCGCGACTCAAGATCAACGTCAGCCGGTCGTCTTCCTTTGTGGCAGACGCCAACGCGCCGGCCTCATCCGCCGGCGCCCCTGCCTCCGCCTCGGCGGCGACGCCCACGGGGGGCGTCTCCCGCAAGGTGAAGCTCAAAATCACACCGTCGCAGCCCTCGACGCCCGCCGAGAAACCCCCGGCCAAGACCAAGGCCGGGAGGCAGCCGAAGCCCACGCAGAAGCTCGTCGAAAGTAAGAAGCGCGCGCACGAAGATGACGATGACGAGCCCCTCGCCGTGTCGCACCCGCCGACCAAGATCAAGCTCAAGCCCCCCAAACCTGGCATGACGCCGACCCTCGTTGTCAAGCCCAAGGGCCGCGCGCCCACGCATCCACCCGGCGACGGCTACGATTCGGAGGCTAGCGACCGAGAGAAGGACCCGGCCATCGAAGAGCAGTTTGTCCTACGAATGCTGCCAGGCGAACACTGCGACTACGTGCGTTGGTGCATGGAGAATGGCAAGATGGGTGTTCCACGAAGCATGGGAGGCGCCGACATCCAGCTCAGATTCTTTGAGGAAGATACACGACGCGCGGTCTTGACAGTCAAAGGCGTTAGATATGCGGCCGTCATGGTCGATTTACCCACCATTACGGAAGCTATGAAGACATGGGACCGCAAGTCCCTGCTCAAATCTGCCGATATTTGTCAGATGTTGCTGGTGTTCCAGCAAGTAGCAAGCGATGCCGAAGCCAAGCAGGTTCCCCTACCGAGCATGATTGATTCACACTTCAAGTGGCCACACGGTCTCACGCCGCCGATGCACGACTGCGTCAACCGCCGATTCGCCAAAACCATTAGCCGGAAAGAGATTGAAGACAAGGAGGCAGAGGTCGAGCGTCTCCTCGCCGAGGATGCCAAGGCCTCGTCAACGCGTTGGGAATGGGTCGACGAGCGGCAAGAGGGTGGCGACGATGAATACGGCGCCGACGAGGATGCCGAGGGCGAAGTGGATGAAACCATGGACTACTTTGGCAGCCAGAACGGCGAGGAGGGCGACATGGATCTCGAAGCAGACTTGGAAGCTGCCTTTGCCGACGCCGACGACATCATGGCCGAGACTCCAGCTGCTGGCGGCGAGATGGCCACGCCGCTCACCACCAACGTCAACACGCCCGCTGTCCACGACAGCATCGAGGCCGACGAGTCCGAGGAGGCATCGGATGACGATGATGATGACGACGACGATGACGACCTCGACGACGACGCCCGTGCCCAGCGTGACGAGCTGCAGGGCGTCAAGGACATCATCGCCGACCTGCAGAAGCAGCTGGGCAACAAGCAGGTCGAGCTGGGCCGCACCCAAAACAAGATTTTGCGAACTCGTCTCGAGGCTCAGATCAAGCAGCTCAAGTCAGAAATTGAGCTCAAAAAGTCGTCCATCGGCATTGAGACGGACGACTAACAGAAGAATAAGAAGACCAAAAAAAAACCTGCCCAGAAAAACACATTATATTACCACCTAGGGACTGTATTCTCACGAGGGGAGGACTGGCGTTGGAGGCGTTGGCTATACCGGGACATGGTAGGCTGGTTTGCGGGCTTAGAATTAAAATACCATAGTCAGTGTTAATACCCATTGGGGCTCATCTTGAAACCATCTTCCCTTTTTTCCCGGCGGTGATTTGCTAGAGATGAATGCACCTATCTGCCTTTGTAGACAATAGGTTACCGAGACTTATTAAACGTAAGGTAATTCGCAGGAGCAATCGCTCGAACGCCACTCAATCCACCATTACCCCATTCAACAAACTAGTAGTGCGCTGTTCGTTGTCAATCAGCACATCCTTTACCATGTCCTTGACATCTTTCCAGGAAGCACTCTGGCACAATTCCTCGAGATTTTGGGGCTGCGACCATGTACCCCCAGTGAGGGTGTCCCGCTCGCGAATGCGTCTCTGGAGCGAGCGCTGGAGATGGACAGCCATGGCTGGATCCCTCTGCGACTGTTTTCTGAGGTAGTTGGCAATAAATTGGGAGTCAGGGAGGTGACTAGTTTTGTGCTCACGGTTCCAGCGCCGAGTAGAATTGATACATTCTCGGATGCGAATTTTGATCCCGGCAATTGTATGGTCTGGTATTTGAACGTCAGTCTTGAAGATGAACCGTCTTTCTTTGGAGGTATGCTTACCTTTCGAGCCTCCGGGCTCCTCAAGAACCGATATATGGACTCGACGCAATGCATCCGCTTCGGTCCGCAGCCATGCCGATGAATATCTCTTCTCAAGGCAAGACTGCAACCGCTTTTCCCCTTGTTTGATATCCTTCAATTCCTCTTGAACATTGCGCTTAAACTCCATAATCTCGTCTTCCTGTCTTTTTAGACCATCCTCAAGACCCTTAAGCCCGCCCTGGAGACCTCCTATGAGCACTTTCATGGATTCCATCTCCTTCAGCAGATTGTTTAGGAGCTGCCCATTTTCCTCGCGAAGTGTCTTGTCGTGCTCGATTCTGATCTGGAAAGCATGAAAATCGCGATCCAGCCGTTCAATACGGCTCCGAACCTCACGGAGCTCGAGCTCAGTCGTCATGCTGGCGAGGGCTTGAGCTGGCTCTTGAAGTGTGATGGGCGGCGTGGGTGTGGCAGCGGAACCCGAGGAAACAGGCGCGAGAACCTTGGCCGGATCATTTTCACATGATTTATTCCCTAGTGGCCTTGCCCTCGAGGGGGATGAGTAACGCCGACGTCGACTCATTATCTTGAACAAAGTTGCAGCAAGTGATTTCGGTCAGCAAAGGGGATTTTCGCATTGCGATGGGTGGTATGAAGTAATTTCGGAGCTTGGCAGCGGAGGGGATGAAGGAGTGTTAAAAACGACTCGGAAAGGCGGGTTGAGGAGCACCAATTTATCAGAGAGGGAAACCGAGTGCACGTGAAGTTTGCTGAGGAACACGCCTGAGGAAGGTGTGGTGGAGGACATTGCAGGAAGTCACTTGTCAGCAACATGCCAAAGTGTGTAATCCAGTAATGTTTCGTTGAATCAATTTGCAGAAGTGCAGCATTATCTACAGTGGCTTCGGTCTTCACAACTGGACCGTGGTCATCCCATCGCCGTCCACCTCTTCAACGGCGCCTCCCAGTATGGCGCTGCCTTCATTCTCCCTCTCTTCTGCAACCCATCGTAGAAACATGTCGACATCCTTGGCTATCTGCCCCGGAACTGCCAGCCGCTGCACCCACTGGGGCAAAACGCCCCCGGCGTTGGACGCCGTCCCCATCGTCCACTCGATTTTGGCCCCGTTGTCCGTCTCCCTGACCAGCTCGACGCTCGTGTACGCTGCCCGAACCACGCCGCCGCCGTACCCATCCTTGCTTTCATCACCGGGCGTAGCCATCTGAACGACGAGAAACTCACGGCGTCCACGGACCGCGGCTGTCGCTTGCAGCACGGGGAACACGCGCTTGTCCAGCGGGCCAGGCAGCTGGTGCATCGACTCCTCGTGCTTCAGCGTCCAGTCAACCCATGTGTCGCCGCCAGCCTCAATCTCGAGCCCCGCGCAATCCCATTCGTGGTGTAACTTGGTGCTGACGATGTTGGGCGTAAAGGCGATCTCGGCTTCGGCGTGCTTCTCCTTGAAGCAGCGCACAAACTCGTTCCAAGACGCGGATCCCTTGATCGTCGAGTCCTCGTGCACGCTCCGCCGCAGTGCCCACGACTCTGGCCGAACCTGAGCAGCGCTGATGCCGGGCGGCTTGTGCTTCTCAACAACGGCGCGAAGGCTGTCGGCTGTGACAGTGCGGCTGTATAGTTGAACCGGCGCTGCGGAATGAGGAAAGGTTTTGAGAGGCCCGCGTTTCCAGGGCGTTCCATCATCGGAAGCCTGGGCCGGTACGCTCCTGATGAATGGCAGCGCCTCATTCAGAATGGCGCTGAGGAACACCTTCAGGTCATCGCCCTTGCCGTCGTTGGGTGGGAGTTGGGAGAGGCTCAGGCCCCAGAGACGAACCAAAGGGCCGTATTCTTCACTCATGTGGTGCTTTCTTGACCTTGCTTGTTGTTGGAGATCAAGTTATCTTGAGAATTAATCGCGAATAACAAGCTCTCGGTCACTTCGGAGTCACATCCTGAACCAGTTAGTAAGTATGTTTACATCTTCTCATCTCAGACATTTTTTTCCTGCCGGGACCATACCGTTATGTTGCGATTGGGCGGTTCTACAATAAGCTGAAGAAACCAAGAAACCGTCGGGGGCGATTAGAGGAGAGGCAAAGGCGAGGGTCGTTTGTTTATGCGTGTCATGATGTGTTAGTTGGACGCCTCATCCAAGTGGGGTCAACCGGATCGATATGTGCCGGACGATCATACAGTGGGATGGGCTTAGTTCTCATCTACACAAAACCAATGTACCATGCCCCTCCATCGCGAGCAACCGAGACATATCAACGTTGCATAATTCTTGTAGCAATCATCGCATTGGATGGTAATTCTTCTATCTGTTCACTCCATTCATCAGTCTCTCATCTATGGCGGCAATAATGGTACAATCTAACCCCCTTGAATAATTGTAACAGAGGTACTTTCACACTATGACCACTACAAGTTGGCCTAGTCGAAGATAATTACAGTTTTTAAGGCAAAAATAATCCTAAAAAAAAAAGCTTACGAGAGTATCTTTAGGAGAGTGCATTATTTAAGTATTGCTTTTATCTATTTCGCTAAAAAATGACAAGACCTCCAGTCTTTTGGCAAAAACACCCATGCAGGCAATGATTCAAGGACTGCATACATTTTGATGTAAGCCAACACGGAGAAACTCAAAACACGACATGTCACACCAATTCTACAGGACTTGAATTGAGCAATCTGTTCTTTTTAACGGATTTTCATATTAAAGTATGTAGATATACTGCCGGGTCTTTTGCCGACACTTCAAACCAGAATTGTCTTTTCATACAGCCATTCATTATTCTCAACCCCTCAGCGTGCCGGCTGCCTTGCTGCTTATGTACAAGTTTCGTTCTATCTCAGCTCTAAAGTCTAGTTGCGTCTCTCCCAGTGGATTTTGGCGGGCTCCAGGGGTCGGGAGAAGAGGGAGGCGTAGTCGGTGCCGATCAGAGTGTTGCCGCCATCAACGTTGCGGAACTTGAACTCACGGACAACCTCAGCGACAATGGTCTGGAGCTGAACGTTGGCAAAGTGCTCGCCAATGCATCGGTGGCGACCAGCGCCGAAGGGCAGGTAAGGAGAGGCGGAACCCTTGCTGACAAGACCGTAGCCGTAGTCGATCTTCTCCTCTTCCTCCTCACTGCTGCGGGACAGAGTAGGGGCGTTGGGGGAGCCCTCCAACCATCGCTTGGGGTCCCACTGGTCGGGGTTGGGGAAGTAGGCAGGATCAGAGGCGCTGACACCGGGGGCGGCAAGGAGAGTGTGGGAGGTGGGGATGATGTACTTGGTACCGGGGACGGGCATGGGCTGCTTGACGGCTCGCATGATGGAGTGGATAGGGGCGTGAAGGCGAAGGGTCTCCTTGACGATGGCCTGGTTGAGGGGCAGCTTGGCGAGGTCCTCGTACTGCAGAGGGGGGAGATCGGCACCGAGAACCTTGACCTGCTCCTGGTAGAGGTCCTCCATGATCTGGGGGTACTGAGCGAGACGGAGCATGATCCAGGAGCTGGTGGAAGAGGAAGAGTGCTGGCCAGCCATGAGAAGGGCAATCATCATGTGAGCAACCTCGTGGTCGGGAACCTTGACGCCGTTCTTGTAGGTAGAGTTCATGAGGTGCTTCATCATGTCGAGCTCAGTGTCCTGGTCGCCCTTGGCGCGGCGCTCCTTGATGGTGTCCATGTAGATCTTGGCAACAGTCCGCTGAGCGTGGTCACGCTTGCGGTTCCAGGGAAGGGGAGCCCAGTGAAGCATAAAGTTGATGGGGGTGAAGCCCATGTCGAGGTCGTGGTAGAGAGCAGCGAGGGACTCGTCAAACTTGTTTCGGATGGCGCTGCCCTGGAGAGCGTGGGAGGCGGTGAAAATGGTGATCTCGGCCATCTTCTTGGGGATATCGACAATGCCTGACTTGCCCTTGAAGCCAGCGTTGCGCTTGAAGTAGCTGCGAACCTCGTTGGAGATAATGGGGACGTAGGATCGGAAAGCCTCAGTGGTGAGGGCAACCTTCATGAACTGTTGGGAGATATGATTAGAAAATGAACGAAACAAGAACAATTAGGCGATTATCCAGCAATTGCGCACCTTCTTCTGCTCCATGAGCTTGGCGTTGGGGCAGTCGTAGACAACATCCTTGCCGAAGACGGGGGTGGTGAGAACGGTGTAAATCTCCTCAGCGCTCACGTCCTTGAGCTTTCCGTTGAGAATGAAGTCGTTTCCGGTAGGGCCAACAGCGACAGTGGTCTTCTTGCCGAGGAGGATGAAAGTGAAAACATCGCCGTGCTGCACAAGAATTGAGTGGTTAGCTTAGTTTGCGACAGAGATTTTGGCGGAATTGGCATCAGGGGGTGGGTGTTCCAGCCAAGGGCAGTTGTAAAAAGAGCAAAAGGGTGCTAACCTTTGCACGGTTCTCCTTGAAGAAGCGGGGAGGGTCCATGCCGTATGTTATAGTGCTGCCGATGAAGGGGAACCAGTGGAAAACGACCGGGGGCTCATCGGGGTCATAGAAGAGCTGGTTGAGGACATTGAGGGCGACGGAGAGGACGATGAAGGCAGTGAAGCCAATGGCGACCTGGTATCCTGTCGGCAGGTTCTGGAACTCCAGAACGAGCGGGTGGCCCGCAAGCTCTTGGACGAGGCCCATGGCGAAAAGGCGGCGGGCGAGGGGGGAGGTTGTTGGTGTCGGTGGGAGGTGGGAAAGCAGTGGCTGTTGAGAGAGACGCGACGGACAATGAAAGAATGGAAAAGGGAAGGGAACCCGAGGGCGAGGAAATAGGGAGGATGCTCGCGCTTCAAGTACCTTGGGCGAGGCAGGTGAAGGAGGATGAGGATGAAGATGGAGGAGAAAAATGAATCCAAGGCGCGAAGGAGATTAACTGATATGTAATTGCCCACCCGTCGTTTTTTATCGACAAGGGGACCAGACTACTGTAGACAGATTATTATGTCCAGCGGCCTGGGGGCAAGGGGGAAAGAGGCTTGGGTGGGGAGGTGCCAACCCGTCAGTTGGGGTGGTGAAGACGAGACCCACCCGCGGGCGATCCAGCACAGCGCCGTGAGGTACGCTACAGAGTGCATCCAGTATTCGTATGCGATGCGACCGTCTGGCATGTAGCAGGCTACCTCTCTCCCTCCCTCTTCCGCAGGCGGTGTGTACCCTCTTTCGAGCCTACAACACCACCTCATCATGCCCCCCCGGGCCATCTCTCTCCCCGGTGAGTCCCATTAGGCGGGCTCCGTGCTGTGCCGTCGGGACATCAACCCAGCCCTGCGCACCATGATGCGCTCCAGAGACACCCATCCCCCTATGATGGATGGGCTCAATAAAGGGTGCTTTGCTTTTACGGGTACGGGCACCTTGCGTGTGGTGCCTGACAATTACCCATTTCGGCTTCTTGGCTTGCACGGCACTGGCACTAGATGCACAGACAGCCGATAATCTAAAGGACGCGATGCGGTATCCCATTGGTCCTTCGTATTCGTATCTCGCCGTGAGCGAGATCCCCCACCAAGCCCACCACACCCTTTTACTTGCACGCCAATAATCTCGTCCGTTGTCCGTCCCAGACAAAACAGAGCCTCTTCGCAAGTATCGTCAGTGACTCGTGATGATTCCATGTGTTGCCCATATCAGTGGCTTGGGGGGGTTCGCAATCGTGTATGGTGCGATCCTTTTTTTTGTCTTCCTAAAACTAAACCAACCCTTCTGGCTGGCTGGTGCGTACATCGTCCCAGATGCTGGCGGTTGATTCCGTCTCCCTGGCTCAGCGTCTCCATCTGCCCCAGCTCCCCTGCCTGTTGCTTGTGGGCTCTGGCGCGGCTCTTGACTTTGTTGTTATTTTATTTCCCACGGTTGGCCTGATGTTGCTGTTCTTCACCGCAAGCAGACATTCCCCGTTGTGTAATAAGCGTCCGTCTAATCCCAAGAAATGGGCTGATGGATGGCCTATGTACCAGCGAAACTCTTGGTTCAGTTTCCGCCTTTGTCCCATCGTTCCGAATAAGAACTCGACCCA
Source organism: Calonectria pteridis (assembly GCA_022837005.1). Lineage (NCBI taxonomy): Eukaryota > Fungi > Ascomycota > Sordariomycetes > Hypocreales > Nectriaceae > Calonectria > Calonectria pteridis. Next base: position 715,874 of record JAKZGU010000001.1, on the reverse strand, counting down.
GACTTTTTTTGTCTTCCCCATCACCGCCCTCCACCACCACCCTGTGCGCCGTGCTTGTTTCTCTTTTTTGTCTGTTCCCCTTTCCCAGTCTCCATCCCTGATGAACCCGATGAATAAGGCCATTTTCTCGCTCCGCCAATTGGTCAATGGCTGCCCGTCCTCATCTTCGCTTTGCCCTACGTACTGACGCCACCGCCCATCATCACATGCTGTCGTGTCGAGTGTAGCAGGACCCCTAAGCCGCGCTGACATTTGCTGACCAAATGCTACCAATTAAATCCGGTTAGAACCCAATGGCGCTGTAGGCGTTCATGAGGCTCAATTGCTTCCAGAAGCAACTTGATTGATTAAATTGCCATTTGCATGAACGCGATGATCATTAATGTAAAAATTACTGCCATACGCCATTAAAAAAAAAGCCAATGGGGAAAACATGACACCAGAACAGCAACATCCCCTGCTCCAAACAAGACCATCTCCCACGCTCCCGGCCTCGTACCTTTCGAATCTCATCCTATCCCGTCTCGTCCAATTCAAACGTCCAGCCCATCCCAACCCGGATCGCTCCGATCATCGACTGCCGTGCCTACGCCCCGCTGGTGGGCTGACATGCTGGCGACGCACGACCCCTTAACGCGCAACGTTTTTTTTTTTCCCAGCCAGAGCGGCTGCCCCCGCCGCTCTTCCGTATTCGGGACGGCGCCCTTCTCGGTGCGGGTGCGGGTGTGTGGCCCTGAAACCCCAGACGTGGGCGAGCACTGGCGGCCCGGCGCCCAGAACCCCCGGCTGGCCACCACCCCCTCCTCCGAACCGTGCACTGCCGTCAAGTTCCCCCCTCTTCCAAACGGACCAGATACCCGGACCAGGGGAGACGCTTCCGAGATATCAGACGACTGTCGGATTGGCGAGGCGTCCACGCGCCACAGCGAACTCGTGCTCGCGATTCTGCAATGCCTTGCACATGAGTGGTCCCCGAGCTAACCTGGCCAGTCCACGACAGCCTCAAGTTTAAACCGTACCATTCGCAGTTGACCCTAATACTAATGCCGTCCCGCAGCCACCAAGCGCCAGTGGCGTGAACGTAAGACTCAATCGCTGACATGACTTTTAAACTCGGTGCTATTGAGCAAGCTCCTGTCGTTGACAGCTAAGCTATAGCTTCTGAGAGCTGTTGATCGTCAAATTGCTCATCTTACTTGACTTACATCAAGCCCCCCCGCCCCCTTCTTCCACCCACTTTATTGTTAAGAATCAGACTATGACCGTTCACAATACCGTTCATCGAGTTATCAATTAGTAAAAGCAATTCATCACGGAGCTCATAGAGGCGTGCATTGCGCATTCCATCACACTCCCCATCTTACCAAGCAGTCAGCATTTGGAAACTTTCTCCTCCTCCACCGCATATACTATCATCAAAATACAGCCGATTTATCTTAGCCAGCAAACATGATTCAACTTCCCCATTAAGATATGAGAACTACGGAGGAGCTGTGTCGCTCGCTTAGGCTAGTGCGTGTCGCCATGCAGAAGACCCATACATGGGGTGGGAACCACACGTTCCTGGAAACTACATAAGCACACGTGGGCACTGCCCTACATTGGAAAGTGAAATCTCTGACGCCTTTGATTCGAGTATCTACTTAATGTGATACTTGATCCTAAATGATTAACTAACTGTGCCGCCTTGCTCGCCAAGAGGCCCAAATGTATCCAAACAATTTGCAAGGACCCTGAAAGTAAAATAATGTCAGTCATTTCCTGTCCGTTCCAAACCAAGAAAAGCAACGCCAAAAAGATGAAAATTGCTGGACTGGACCGTGGCTTGCGTATCTCGTGAGAGCTCATCACTCATCAACCATAAATGCCCTCCAGGTCCCCCTAGAGTTCGCTCATCGGAACGGGGACCTGCCGCTCCACTGCGTTCCGAGCAAAAAGAGAAAGAAGCAATCGAAATAACCAGGTATCTTTAAGCGACAATGCTCTTGCCCACGACTCCCCATCGCAGTTTTCGCAAACCATTACCAGAAGATCGGATAACTTCGCTTCCGCAACTGGTATCGTTGACGCTGCCAACGCTGGCCGCAAACGCTTCCTGTTTTCCAACCTCACGACCGATGACATAGCCAGCTCCAAAACCAACAACTGATACCAGAACGACCACCCCGGCACTGACAACCCACGTGAGCAAAGTGGGGGAGATGAGAGCGTCCTCGGACTGGGCCGTTCGCTTCTTCTTAGAAGCCCGTGGCCCCGTGCCCGTCGCGGCCCCGTGCTTAGTCTTCTCCGCAGATGCGGACCTGCTTGACGAAGCCCGTTTTCGGTGTGGAGACCGCGTTGCATGTCGTGCGCGCTGGGCCCGTCGTGGCTCCGCATCCAACTCCGACTCCGGAACAAGTCGCAACTCCATGGGCTGCGTGCTGGGGCCCACACCCGTGTTTGCAGCTCTCTGGGCCTCCGCCTCTTCTTTAGACTTGGGCAGTCCTCGAGCAGCAGCGGCGCATGAGAGGAGGGTTGTCAGGGATGCACGTAGAGCAGCGTCGTTCTCTTCGCGAACCGCAGGAGACATGAAGTTGGGGCCTGCGTTGCGGGTTCGCGTCTGAGAGCGCTGAGAGAATGACGGGCGTGTAAATCCACTGTGGGGATGCGAAGCCACAGCAGTGGTATCGGAGTTTCTCCTGGTGGCTTGTCGCGACGGGGGGTGTGAAAAGGCATTTGGCTGTGGTCGGAATACGGGTTGATCAGAGACACGGCCCAGCGCAGTAACATTATCACCATCCGAGTCGGCATCCGAGTTCATGTCCGCCTCCTCTTCGGATGGGCGTAGGTGTTCGGTCGAGCTGGTCTGCAGGCGGTCCTCTTCACTCTCGCTCTCGCTCTCATCGTATTCCTCCTGGCTGCTCGCGTCGGCCGTGGCATGGATAGCGGTAGGCTGCTGCGGTAGCGACCGAGACGGTGGCTGTAACCGGCGACGGCGGGCGTGGGGACTGCCAACGCGCAGTCCGGTCGTAACGATTTCATCGCCGATACTCGAGAGAGAAGACGAGGAAGGCTGAGAAGCAACCTCTACCCAAGATTCTGGGTCCGTCAGCTGGGAAGCTAGGGAGATAGACAATAGGGGGTACAAACCATCATAGCGTCGCTGTTGCTGTGGGAGTCCTGGGCTTGACCATGTCCCAGCTCGCGACAGCTGGCTCCCTTGTCCTTGTCTGTTCTGGCCGGTTTGCTCTTCCATTTTGTATTACTATTGAATGTGTATGTGGTGATGAAGCGACTGGTGATGATTTTTCTGAAAGATGGATGGTTAAAGGGGAAATTTGTCCAAACGACAATCAGCTAGAGCAAAGTGCCAGCGCAACCAGGGGGGGCTTGCGCAACCCCGCTTATCGACAGGTATCGCGCCAAGTCGGTGACGCCTGGAGATGGTGTTTTCGAAAACGAGAAGGAAGCCAGGAAGAAAATATAACGTGGTAGGAAGTAGTAAAAAGAGACCCGGAAAAAAATAAGGAGGCTGCGAGGATGTAGGACAGCGAAGTCGGGACTGGGTCGGTGTGGGATGGGTTAAGTTGTGGTTTAGGTTGCCTTTGTTAGAGCACCAGAGCACGCTCAGTTGGACGTCGATAACGATCTAAGTACTAGTACATTGGCGGTGGCGTGGGGACAGTGCGAGCGCATCACGCGGAGCTGTCAGATCCCCGACAAGCCACCACAAGGACCTATCGCATTTGGCTCCGCCTGGGACAGGTTTCTGCGCCGTTTTACCGTGCCTCAGGAATGACGAAAGACCCCCAACCGCACTGTTCCGGGCGATCCTGAGCGCGGGAGGTAGCCACCGTCCAAGTATCGATACACGACCCCCGCCTGGCGCAGATGCACGAACCAGCTGGGTCATGAGCACAAGCGGGGGTTGATGGTTACCCAAAGCGGTTCGGATGCACCCTTCTCGAATACACATCCGCCTTCAGCTTCGCTCTCACGGGCGCAGAGCAGCAGAACAAAGCCGGGCACGGCAGGACGCCAAAGAGAGAAACGCCACGACGGCACTGCAAAGCGGCATGCTGGGATGTGCAACGGATGCCTGCATTCACACTCGCGCGTGTACTGTGTCCGTCTTGGCTAACACCAGAACAAGGCTTATCGATCTGCCAACCTACCTGATCTGAATCTAGTCGAGACATAGCCCTGTTATTCCCCATCTTAGTTTCTGCCAATATGGCATCATCATCCGCTACCATCAGCTGGCGTGGCGGGTTCCGTCCCATGCTGATGCTTCCACACCTGCGTCACCCTACCTCCCAGACAAGGGGCCTCCTTGCGCCCATCATGACTACGCCAACGCATACACGGCACTTCCACAAACCCTGTTTCTTTTCCGGTAATGCACTCTTCTTCGTTTTGCGATACTAAAGGGAATAATAAGGAGAAGAAAGGACCTGTCGCGGACAGGCGAACACCCCGGGTAGGAAAAAAGGCCCGAAAACATCCGTTTGTTGAGGCCCTTTCACTTGTTCATCATAGCTACTAGCCCCACCACTAACTATCGCATGGAATGAGGACAAACGGGCGAGTGAGCACATACTGTCATTATTGACATACTCACGCGTGCAGGCGTGTGTGGGCTTTCTCATGACTGGACATACCATATGCGCAGTCTCAGTCTTTTATGATCCGCATGTTCCATCCGTTCTATTGATAGGCTACAGGGTACTGGCCCCCCACCACTGCCGTGGAGCGTTTAAGTGTCTCAGCCTTTGGGTGAGCCGATAGTTTGGTCGCTTACATCTGCCCGTCGAAACTTCAAACACTTAAACACCTGACCGCAGCCTAAATCATGCGACTGCACAGGATATATCATCACCACATATATGATCACTAGAGCCATGGCGTCATACTTGATAAAAAAACATGATATAACTTTTATTACGCCTCTACCTAGGGTATGGGGAGATGGGAAATTCCATCAAATTATGGCAAAGCTTTTGGTGGCAGTATACTTACCGGTATGGAAACAAGAACCGATGCAGGTTGCTGCAAGTGTACAAGGTGGTGGCCACAGGTTGGGTCTCAAGCGAGCGAGACCCAAACATTGACGCAGTGGCATCTCGAAAAGCCCCCAGGACCCTCAGAAGTATTCGTAAAAACCCAGCTTGGTCCCCTGCCCAAAGCCTCGCAGCAGTAGTCGAGACAGCGGGAGATTCTTCCCAATAAGAGCCGACAAATCCCTCGGAAGCCCACGTGGTGTCTTGTCGACACAGCCAACAGTAGTTTCAAACCCAACATCAAAAAGCCAAGAGGCGCCATCAAGGGCGCTATTTGCCTGATGCCACGAGCCCACGGTCCCAAAGTGAATTAGCCCCCAGGTCTGACATTGCTTCATGTTTGAAGCGCATTCTCAAAGCCCACAGCTCCACAAAGGAGCCCCAACTTGTTTTGAAAGGACAGCCCACAAAGCCCACTGTAGTGGCAAACCCGCTCAACCCACTTGATTCGAAACCAACAAAGCCCACGCTTAATCGAATGAGATCTTGGTACCAGAGTAGCTGGCACCGCCTCGGTTGCCACCACCAAAACCACCACGGCCGCCACCGCGACCACCACCGCGGCCACCGAAACCACCACCTCCACGGCCACCTCCACGGCCACCGAAACCACCACGACCACCTCCGCGGCCCCCGAAACCTCCGCGGCCGCCACCGCCACCGCCATCACGCTGAGGGCGAGGGCCAGAGAAGTCCAGACGCACGCTGCGGGACATTCTGCCGTTGCCGATAGGAGCACCATTCTTGACCTGGAAGACAGTCTTGGCCTCCTCAACAGAGGAGAAGGTGACATAACCGAAACCCTTCAGATTACCAGAGTCACTGTGAAATGTTAGTTTGAGTAGACTTGATATATGATGAGGTGAAACTCACGGGTCAGTGGGAAGTCGAACGCTGACAACAGGGGCAACCTCGCTAAAGAACTCGGTGACCTGGTCCTGGTCGACGTCAAAGGGCAAGTTGCCGACGAAGAGAGTGTCGCTCTCGGGGCTGACACTGTCACCGTGCTTCTTGGCGCGGTCAGCAGCGCGAGCCTGGGGGTTGGCGTCGGCGGGACGAGCGTTGGCGTAGTCAAGGTTGATGGCACGGCCGTCAAGCTCCTTGCCCTGCATGGTCTCGTAGGCCTTGGTGCAAGACTCAGCGTCACCGAAGTCAACGTAGCCAAAGCCGCGGCTGCGGCCAGAGTCACGCTCGGTCATGACACGAGCGCTGGTGAGACCCTCAATGTGCTTGAAAGCCTCGTAGAGAGCATCGTCGTCGATGTTCCAGCTCAGGCTGCCGGCGAACAAGGTAGTAGGTCCGTCGGTCTTGGCCTTCTTGGGGGCCTCATCGATCTCGTCGTCAGCCTTGCGCTTCTTGGAGGGAGCCTCCTCAGTCTTCTTGGCATCAGCCTCGGAGTCTGACTCGGAGTCGTCAGAGTCGTCCGAGTTGTCGCTGTCGTCGGAATCCTCCTCAGAGTCGTCAGAGCCATCAGAGTTCTTGGCCTAGGGATTGGGTTAGCATTGGTGCGTGGTAAGGGTATTGGAAAACACAAACCTTCTCAGCAGCCTTGGCAGCGGGCTTCTTCTCAGCCTCGCTCTCAGAGTCGGAATCGGAGTCAGAGTCAGAGCCGTCAGCAGACTCAGAGTCGGAAGAGTCAGAGGACTCGGCCTTGGCCTTGGCCTTGAGCTTGGCGCCTCCGCTGGTCTCGGGCTTCTTAGCCTCAGGCTTCTTGGTCTCGGGCTTCTTGGCCTTAGGCTTCTCCTCCTCAGAAGAGTCGCTGTCAGAGCCGGAGTCGCTCTCAGACTCGGATTCAGACTCGGACTCGGACTCAGACTCAGAGGCAGGAGCCTTAGCCTTAGCCTTTCCGTTCACCTTGCCGTTGGTGGCGGCCTTCTTGGGCTCAGGCTTCTCATCCTCGGAAGAGTCAGAGTCGGAGCTCTCAGCCTCGGACTCGCTGGAGTCCTCTTCTTCCTCAGAAGACTCGTCAGAGGACTCGGGCTCGACAACCTTCTTCTTCTTCTTCTTGGAAATCTCCTTCTCCTTCACGACCTTCTTGGCAGCAGCCTTGGCCAGCTCCTTGGACTTGGCCTTGGGGGTCTGAGAGGCCTTGGTAATGCCGGCAGACTTGACGGAGCTGATAGCCTCAGTCTTGGAAGACTTCTTGGAATCCTTTGACTTAGCCATTGTGATAATGTGTGATTAAGATAGAAGGAAGTAAGTGAGACCTTTTCTCCCTAGTAAAAAACAGGTTAAGTTGTAAAGGGAAGAAAAGAAGGGCGAGGGAAAATCTTTGCATGCGCCTTGTATCCGTTTTATCCTGGGGGTTGGCTGGTACAGTATGGCAGAATTTTTTTTTTTTTTTCGCCGGTCAAATTGTGGGGCACCCAAAGGCGGTGAAATCTAGGCGGTTAAAGTTGGAAGGTGGTCTGGGTGGCCTGGGCGTTCCAGCCAGCCAGTGAGTGCCTGAGAAATCAGGTGGCCTCTCATTGGACATCAGCAATTGAGCTCAAGCTGCAGAGCCGACCCCAAGTTGCCGAGATCGATAGACTCCAAACCCAACCTGCGCGCGACTTCGCCTTGCCCACGACCGCCCAATTCGACAGCCCGAGGCTCAACCACCACCGCCACCATGCCTACCCCCGAGTCCGAGCAGTTCAAGTTCCAGAAGCCCACCGTCGCTCCCACCTTCAACGGCGTGGACTTTGACGACACCATTGCGTTCAAGAAGGCCGAGGACGCCATCATCCGGGAGCAATGGGTTGGTGCCATGATGACCCGTCTCGTTGGTGAGGAGCTGGGCAAGTGCTACGTCCGAGAAGGTGTCAACCACCTGGAGAACTGCGGCCACCTGCGAGGTTAGTTGAACACGGGCCGCGGGCCCGAAGGAGGAGTGAATTTCGGGGCATGCACTGATATCGAGGAACAGAGCGCTACCTCCAATTGCTCAAGACGAACAAGATCAAGGGCACCAAGTTCCTGCAGCAGAACTACATCGAGAAGCAGGACGAGCAGGCCGATCTCCTGGCCAAGGTGCACACCAGCGACAAGATTGCCAAGTTGAACCAGGCCAGGTTCTCTTCGTAAAAGGACTTCTGTGATACTACGAGAAATAGAGAAACGGGCATGGGAGGTTTTTGGGTTATCTAGACGAGAGGGAATTGCGGCCTTGATTGGGAATCATGGCTTTGCGCTGTCAAAACCGCAGCGCACCGGCGGAGGTAGTGCAGAGGAATCCCTTCGACCCTGTATGACTGTGTATATATCAGGAAGCAATGAAATGGAAATTCAAGACGGCGCGGCTCAATGCCTCGTTGCTGTGCTTCCAGCCGTAAACCAAATTTCTCAATTCCCCCAATCCTTTCCTCACCTTCCGATGATGGTGGGCATGTATGACGAGGCTGACAATTGGCTCTTGCGAGCGCCCTGATTGGCCCTCCCCCACCTCCACTCCAAAATTTCTCCCGAAGCTTGAGCCTCGTGTCCCACGACTTTAACCATACCACCACGACCGTCACCATGTTCTGCACCAGGTGCCTCCGCGCCACCGTCTCGCGGCGCCCGCTGCCAATCCTGCGCCAATTCTCAACCACGGTGCCGATCCGATCCGCCGAGCCCCAGCTTTCGACCCCCGTCACCGCAGCCGGCGATGCTGCCAAGGAGACACCCGCTGCTCGGTCGTCGTGCCCGGCCGGGACCAAGCTCACCGGCCTGAACTACATGAAGAACGGGCAGGACCCCGTGGCTCTGGAGGACGACGAGTACCCCGAGTGGCTGTGGTCGTGCCTCGATGTCGTCAAGTCGAGCAAGGATTCAGCAGACGACGGAGCCGGCGACGAATTCTGTATGTCCCCCATCGAACGATTGTTGCATCTGCATCTTCCATGGAAACTTGCTAACGAACCCCCGCAGCAAAATCGAAGAAGCAGCGAAAGCTCGCCGCCAAGCGCCAGAAAATCCTCGAAGCCCAGGCATTGGCCTCTGGCAACCTCGAGGCTCTTGCCCCCAAGATCCCTCTGCAGGAGCAGTCCGTCAACATTCTTGGTGAGGAAAACAGCGGTGTCGAGCACAACATTGAAGCAGCGCAGGCAAGAGAGGCGCTCAAGAAGGCGTTGCGCAAACAGAGAAAGGCCAAGATCAAGGAGGACAACTACCTCAAGTCCATGTAAAGATAGATATGGATTGGTTGACGATGTACCTGTACAATATCACAATCGCAATGTAACTCAAATGTACTATACCACGCCCTTAGATTCTGGCATGATGCATGTCACTGATGAATGGATACGGCCAATGCATAAGATTTTCCCCGTTTCTTCTCATCTATTTGGTACCGTGACATAAACTCTGCCATGCTTCAGTGTATGATTACCCTCTATGGATAGTTTGATATTTCATTTTCAATCTACAAACCCAGTTGAATCTTTTCGATTCTACCTATGCCTCAAACATGACAAGACACCCCCCATAGCCTTTATAAAGTATGGCTAGATTTTACCATACGCCTTCGCTTCTTACAGGGCACTCAAATCTAGCGGTACACTGCTACCTCTACCAGCTCTATACTTCCTTGTGCCTCCTACAAAATCTCTTGGCTTAGGGAAGGCAGATTCATCCTTGAAATGCCACCTTGTATCATTGATCTCTACCCGTCCACCTCCAGCTCCGTTGCTGTGGCCGTTGCCGTTGGTGGCAGAGGGTCGTGCACCTGGACCGGGTGAGCTGGAACGGTTGGTCAGTGTGAACGCAGTTGGATCCAGCATAGATTGGCGAAGCGATGATCCACGAGACCGGGTTGTTGGCGGCGGTGGAGAAGGTGCAGATGGTGGAGAGGGGGCCGACGAAGGTGGAGGTGGTGGTGGAGGAGCGGGAGGCGCAGAGCTAGGTGAAGCTTGCCCTGCTGCACGGATGGCAGCTTGGGCGGCCAGAGAGGGGGCAGGATGGGAAGCTGGAGGTGGTGGAGGGGGCGGAGGCTGCATTCGTGGGACTGGCGAAGGGCTTGGGCGCGGAGGCGCAACGGATGGAGGAGGGGGAGGGGGTGCTGCGGGAGCCGGGGCAGACGAGGCTGGTGGTAGTGGTGGTGGAGGCGGCGCCGGCGCAGAGGGTGCAGACACGGGAGGTGGAGGAGGTGCCGGTGTGACTGGAGCAGAAGTCATCGAGGACGGTTTCCGGGATGTCGGCAGAGGAGGCGGCTTCTTGCCAATGGGCGGAGGAGGCCCTTTGCCTATTGGCGTCGTCTTCCTAAGGCCTGCTGCTCCTCCGGGGGGTGGTAGCGGAGGCCGTCCGGGAGCCGGTGGCGCTGCGGCCGTGGGCGGTTTAGGAGCCGAAAAGCTCGGAGGCTTCGGCGCTGAACCTGCCGGCTCTCCAGGATCCGATAGATAGGATGAGTCCGCGGTTGCGCCCGTGTTAACACCTCCTCCCCTTTTCTTGAGCTTGGGCATTCCTCCTGCGAATAGGCCACCCAGCTGGGGCGCAGCATCGCTAACAACCGAATCTCGGGATCCCAGATCGCTGTTGCTTCTCGCTCGGTTTCCCGGAACAGGCGGTGCCAGGCCACCTGGTGGTTTAGGAGCTCCGCCTAGGACAGGAACTGGGGGTGCGCCGCCGATTGGAGGGCCCGACGAAGATGATGATTTGGCGATCGCTGGCGCCGAGCGATCGTTGGTGACGGCCTTCCTGAGGGCCTTTCCCTTGTGGATATCTGATAGAAGAGCACCCTATTCAAACACGGTTAGTTCGGATCTTGGTGGATAGCGTTTGGCGAGGCAGCATGATGAAGCTGCAAGCTGTGCGACGTACTCTATTCCCAGCAGGCGGCCGTGATGGGAGGCTTGCAGGAGGTGGAGGAGGAGGCGGCGGTCCGCCCATGCCAGGCGGCGGAGGGGGAGGAGGTGGCGGCGGCGGCGGCATGGTGATGATTGTGATCTGTTTGGTGAGGGAAGTTGTCTCGTGCGGTGGTGGTGACGGCGAAGAGTTGGGGAAAAGTGATTTAACCCTTCAGGCGCTGTCGACGAGGATTGGGCAGCTTGAAAATGCTAAAAGCGAGCGATCAGCTGCCCCAGGAGTCGAAGCGTCAGAGCACCTACGGGACCAGGCCGTGGATCGCGTGCGCGGGGCGGTGAAGGGTGTTGAAAAACGAGAGGTTTACGGAGAGCAGAGCGGATGAAAGGTTAAAGGAAGCGTTTGGTGGTGAGAATCCGGCTGAGGCGATCCCTCTGTAGCCGTGTGCCATGTTTCGTCATGCCGCTGCTTACGCTGCAAAGGGGGCACAGGCTGCAGGCTGCTATTACCTTCTGAATCCTGGGCTGTGGTGCCCCACTTGACATCACCTGCTGCGGGCGCGGCATGGGAGATAAATTTAGCCACCGCGTTAGTGGAGCTTAAGGGTCTTTTTCTTTACTTCTGGTGATCTAGAAACACTGTAGAAGAGCCTGTGCCGCCGCAAATCATTCAGGAACCGCCAAGTTCGATTCAAACAAAATCGGCCGCGTCACTCCACTGCCGCGACCGCGACGAGGCAGAGAATCTCCCTGGTGCTGCTGCTGAAGAGCCGGGCCGCAGGCTTCCGTCACTCGTCACAGCCTGGCCAATGTTGGAATTGTGGTGCCTGTTTCCAGTCTGACAGCCTGATGGTCTGATGGATCGCCTATCAGATCACGGACCGCGTACCAAACATTCTAGCTTCCGCGGTTCAGGGGACTCCCACGTCTGTCCTACATGTGCGGAAATCCCCGCCACACTACCGTCTTGGCCAGAATTTGTCTTGAATCTTCTAAGATTCGTGTATCTGTCGGCCTAGACCGCCTACGATCATTGCCCTTTGCTGCGCAATTGGTTCTGATGGGCAACGGGGAGTCAATGAGCCACGTTAAGAGCCCGTCACAAACGCCCGTCACTGCACTGTCAGCCGAAGAACGTCCTGGGCTGTTACCTGTTGTACAAAGCCAGCTCTCAGGGGCTGTGAGTAACCTGGAATCGGCAGTCGAGAAGCCAAAAGAGATGGCAGACGTGAAGACACCTATGGCTATTCATGTTCACTCAACACCTATTAGCGGACACAGCTAAAGCATCGTCAAACTTTATCGCAGGTAATCACAGCGACACTATTCAACCTGGCAGCTAGACTGGGGACAACCCCCAGGTCTTGAACATATCTATTTAAAGAGAACCCGGCAATTGGGTCCCAGCTCTCCCACACACAAACCCTAGCGCATGCTTTCATAAAAATACCTACCGCTATTCCGGACAACTAACCGAATTTTAACATTTCTGCTTCTTATATTCTGGGAAGATGAGCTCCAATACTCTTCACCTCGCGGAATGCATTCAATTGATCGAGGTTGATCTTCCAAACAAGAGCCAAAATGGCTCATATTTCGTTCAGGTCACCAACGAACGTAAACAAGTCGTCAGCAATAGTACCGTCATGCTGTACGCGCAGAATCTCTCAAAATCACCCGTGACCGTGGATCTGATGGAACCCAATCGATATATCTTTCTCAAAGGCCTTGGAAGACTTGGGCTCTGGGCCGAGGCCGAACATGATGGCGTGATATACGGGCTTGACGAATTGTAAGTGATTGTCGAAGGGACATTGGATATTGTGCACTAATTTTCGTTGAATCACAGATAATGGTGAATAAAACCGAATGACCCGTTAACGATTATGATTATTAAAATTATGATGGGGGAAAGGTAACACAGGGTGGGAGGGAACTATTTGGGCATGGCAGCAGTATGAGCTGCTGTAGCAGGGAGCGTGATTGATTGACTTTTCATGGGATGTCTCTGCTTAACCATAGACCATTATCAGCTCTTAGATCAATAGAGACTTGCTCTTTTAATACGCATGTCCACAATAGCAGAACAATGGGCGGGGATACCAGCGTGTTCCTTCCACGTTTGCAGATATCAAGGGCAATGGAATTTGTTGTCTTCAATTCACTGCCCCGCGCCAATTCTCTAAAAAAAAACACCTACCTGTTTCAAGCCCGTATCGACCTAGCACTTGTTCAGCACCCATTCCGTTATAAATTCCGACTCTAGCGTGCCGCTCTCCAACTTGTTGTCTGTATCACAGTAACAATTAAAGACGACTGGTTTGGTGTCAAACAATTGCTTGATGACAAATTTGTTAGTTTGCGTCAGTTGCAGCAATATGAACCCAGGTCACTGCCGAATAACAAACAGTAGTGAGGAAAATAAATAAGAAGGTCAACCCTTCTGCTCATTTAAGGCCCACTTACAATCAATCCATCACAAGAGCTCGAAAAATTCGTCCCGAGATTTCTAACCATCAAGCAATTCTATACCAACAGCTGTATTCCAACGTATTCGCCCGATATCCTGCAAATGTCGACCCCCACAACCGGAAGCATGGCTGATGAGTGCCAAAGTCTCATCGAATTCGATCTCCTAGAGCAGTCTCTAAATGGCAATTACTTCGTCACAGTTGGTAGTACAATGCAGGGACTGCTCACAGGTAGCGTTGTCACGTTGATGGGGCGCAGCCTTACTGGCGGTGACGTAACTTTGAACTTGATGGAACCTCGGGTACGCCAGTGGTTGAGTTCATATGCATGGAATGGCCTCCATGTCCAAAAATTGATGAATGGGGTGAGCTGGCTATTTGTTACAACCCATCCTGCCGTTGGAGTCGGCCGAACTCAGGATCTTTAGACCTGGAATCAAAAGTCACGACATGGAGTCGACATGAGCAGTAGACAGGGATATCTAAAAGTTTAAAAGAATTCCTTCTTTGCCTCGTTTGCGCATGTCAAGTTTAATGATTGATGGGTTGTGTGAACGTGATTAGAGTCTCGGCCTTTTTGGGTTGTGCTAAATGATCAGCATCGTTGATATGGAAGACACAACCACGCATCACTGATAAAGTGAAGTTAAAGCTCATTAATACGAGAATTACTACGGCCTACATTTGGTGAGATTTTTGAATGCAGCCGACCGTTTTCTGAGGTGAGCAAAACGGGTTTCCCATTTCCAGCCCACCCCCGCCAACGACGCCCCTCCATCCAGTCACATGACAAAACGGTGGCTGTAAACGGCCTAGGAAATTCAGAAAGAATGTCCCGCCGACGACCGCCATCGTGAGAATCCGCCAGGACCAGCAACTCAGAGCGCTCAATCAGAGCCCGCACTGTCGGAACCAACCTCCGCGGAGGCCCAATTCGATCGTCTCCCCTCGAAAACTTCCCACCCGACGACTCGAGACCGCAACGATGCGGGGAGCCAATCCGAGGCAAATCGGCACCGTTTGCCAGCTCTGTGCCTTTGCGCCAGCAAGATCCGTCAACCAGGCATTCGTTCGCCGCGCTCTCTTGTCGCAGACCCGCCATGTACGCAGCCTAAATGCGAAGCCTGTGACTGTACGATGGCTCGCTACGGCATCCTCTGTCCCCGAGCCAGCATCATCCCGAGCCGCACCCCCCGAGAACCCGAATGTACCCAGGGAATTGTTAAACCCGGCTCAGCTGGCCAAGGCGGTAGAAGCTGCCAGGGACAAATTTCTCTCCGTTGATGGAATTCCCGCCAAGCAGCTGACGGCAGCGGCATTGGAAACATGTCTCAGGGCAGCCGAAGCCCTCCAGCCGCTTGTAAGAAGAGCCGAGGCGCAGGCTCGAGCTTCTACCTCGAAGCTCATGTCGCTGGGAGCCGAGAGAACTGGCTCAAAGCCATTGATCGATTCCGAGCTGCGGGATAGTGTCAACAAGATCTCACAGTCGGCATTTGACATCATCACCCAACCCAACGTCGAAATTACCCCCGAGTTTCTGGAGCTTTACGTCGTTATCCAGGCCACCCTTGGCCGCCCAGAATCACTCCCTACCGTCCTGGAACTGTTTGCCACAAAGCCCCAACCAGTGGTTAAAAACGGCGTGATTCAATATGTCCGCCGGAATCCCAACGCAGCCACCAGGGCTATCGAAGAGGATGTCGCCAATATGGCTCTGCAGACGGCCATTGATGCCAAGAACCTGGACGCAGCCCTTGGAATTGTCGAGGAATCCTTCAGCCTACCGGCTTTCAAGCGCCAAAAGCTCATCAAACACGGCACTACTCCTGGCCTGGCTCTGGCCACTCTTCCGTTCGGCATCTACGGCCTGGCAACTGCTTATGCCTCGTATTGGCAGAACACCATGGATGTGTCGACTGCCACAGGCATTGGTATTGCGGGTATCTCTGGCTACTTTTTCGTGGTAGGATCCATGGGCTTGATTGCCAAGTTGAGTCACAAGGACCACATGAAGCGAGTGACATGGGCACCAGGCACGCCGCTCCGCTATCGTTGGCTAAGGGAGGAGGAGCGTGCGGCAATGGATAGGATTGCTCTCGCGTGGGGTTTCAAGGAGCCCTGGAGGCACGGAGAAGAGACGGGTCCTGAGTGGGAAGGCCTGAAGGAGTATATGGGCTATCGACAGATGATTCTAGATCGTGTGGAGTTTATGGACGGAATGAGCTAGACTTGACACAATCAATCCACAAGTGTATACTATATCCAAGCATGTAAAAAATAAAAGACAATTAATTCCAATCTTACATCATGTCCGTGTAAATAATGTCCAAACAATGGGGGCCATCTGCCTGAAGCGTTGTCAGCAGCGGTACACATTTCGGCCGAGTAGAAGTGAGACCTGGAATCAAGAATATTGCTACTTTGCATGCATTCAGGCTATACGATCATCATTACATTATAATCCGGCTACTTCACATCTTAGTTCGTTCAATTCATTTATATCCGTTCAAAGCCCCCGGCAAAGCACAATCACCAGCATCATCCCGAAAAATAGAGATACAAGCGAATATTTATTGAAACACAGCCCAAGCCCGCTGCGCCACACGAGATTGACTTGAAAAAAAAACAAAAAAAAAACATGCTAGATCTTCCCTGAGGTATCCGTTTCATACGATATGTTATATCGAGTCGTCTTTCGAATTGTCGTCGCGTCCTTGACGGAAGCCAAGATGTTCCCGTTGCTATCCATGGGGTCCAGGATGTACTCCTCGCTCGCGCCGTCATTGCTTCGCATCGCGGAGCTCTGGTAGGATCCTTCCGCTTTGCGCGGCCCGACGTAGGGCTTCCAGCTGCTGGGCGGGTCGCGCGAGCGCTCGGTGGACGGGTAGTGGTTTGAGCCGTAGCGTTTGGAGTTGCCGAGCTTGGAGGCGAAGACGGACGGGAACAGGTAGACCAGGGGCATGCGGCACATGGGCAAGCATGCGCAGATGAGGGCGACGTTTTCTTCGAAAATGGTCCAAAGGGTAGAGGTGATGTTGTCTGCCAATATGTTAACCAGGATACAGCGAGTCTTCGCGGGTCAACGCACACGTCGTGTCAGGGGTTTTCGTGGAAAAGGAAAGTGTTGTTGAGCGCATTATAGAAGTAATTGTAACACTGTACAGAGAAGTTAGACGAAACCGACTTGAGTTCTTCGAAAGCTCCCGTCACTTACAAACCACCAAGCGCAAACACAATCATGAGGGCTCTCTTCTGCATCACGGGCAGGTTGCTTGACCACACAGGCTGCATGGGCAGCAACAAGATCAGAATATCGGTGGCAATCGAAAACCCTGCGTTTGCGTGCCAGTTCTTGGTCAGGTCGATGCACTTTGGCCCTATTGCCCTATTCCAGGCGCCTTCGATGGGGCTGCACTGCCAGATGGACGATGCGGTTGTGGCAATCATGTATGCGGCAACGATGCCACCGAGGGTGTAGCAGCAGATCCGGAACCACTTTTCAAGAAATATGCGGAGATAGAGCAGGATGATGGAGATTTTCGACAGGTTGATTGTGAGTTTGTAGAAGATCTGCGCAACGTAGAACAGCTACATCGTTGGTTAGAAATTGGTTTGCCGATAGCCCCGGGCGCGCTGGAAAGAAGCATAAATCCTTCTCAAGAGGACTGAGAAGGTTCAGCTTCGATTATCTTACCTTTAGGGCCATTAACTTGTTCTCGGTAGATAGGTTTCTGATATGTTGACCGAACCCGTAATGGCACGAAACCATCATAAGAATCTGCACAACCAGCGTACAGGACTTGTGAATCCTGTTAATCTACTACCCTGTCCGAGAAAAAAGGCGAGCCTGGATTGGGACTACTTACAAAAGATAGCAAAATGGTCCAATCATCCCAGCCTATGCCTGATCTCCGTGCTATTCGACTCCAAAACCGAATGCCGATAAAAACGGGCGTCACGATGAAAAATACTATGCATGGCGTCCGTACCATCCACGCATTGCTCTCACCGGGGATGTTTCCAGAGGCCATGACGGACCGCAAAGTCGTTGGAGAGGATTCACCATGAGAGGGCGACAAAACCTAACCAGCCTAAGGGAAAGGGGGCCGGCGGAGTAGGTGTGTCTTCATATATGCCTCTTTGGAGCTGAACGAATCGACGACTCCAGTCTCCTGACCGGGCAGTCTATCTACGGGAGCCGTGGGGCATGACTAAAGACACGATGACAGCTGAAACAGCACTTTCTTCTGCGCGCGGGTTCCAGCAACCCTGCACCGTAGGTACTCCATAGAAACTCATGTAGTCCAGCCGGGCCAGCAAGGGGGGAGGCAGGATGCACAAAGTTTGTCCCCAGCTTTACTAGTGCCGTCTGGGACGGTCAGTGAAAGCAGGGGGAATTGAGGCTAGTCCCCAAAAAGAGGGCCTCGTCTATAGAATTCTGGGTGGCATGAGAAGTGGCACGCACGGAGAGGGAACCCCGGTCGAAGGGTGGTGGTGGTGGCCGGCATTTCGCAAACCAAGCTCTGGGCCTGGCCAAAGCACATGCGCCAAGAGATACAGGAGCGGATTTCACGCCATTGGAGAAAAATTCCAAGAGAAAAACCAACTTGATCCACAAGTTCAGAAAGCGTGGGAAATGGAGTCGGCTCGGAGACAAAAAAAGACGACAATCCTTGACACGAACGGGATCGATGGCCCAGCTTAGATGCCGCGAAGTCTAAACATGTCGGCCACTGAACGCTTTATTGCCGATACATCTGAACTCTACAGCAATATAGTCACTGATAGACCAAGGACTCGCTACGCACCTGACCGTCAATAGCTCTGCTGTGCCTTTCTCGCCACGGGACCGCGCAGCGGAGGCGGGCTCTGTCATGGCAAATTTGGCAGGCTAGGGGATATAGCAGCAGAGCGTGGAAGCCAGGGTCACTGCGCGAGCGATATTTGGCTTTGTTTAGCCCGATACAGCCATGATGTTTTCTCTCTTTGTTTTTTTGGTTCATCTCATACTCCAGTGAATGGGATTATTCGGAATTGGTTGGATGCCAGGACACCCGACAACCAGTCTCAGCATTGCTTTTGTGTCGTACTTCTTTCCTTTTGCGTCGGACATTTACGCTATCATTTCTCGTCCTTCTCAGGGATCATCTTGCTCGCTGCGGCTCACCGGAAATACACCTCCCCCCCGCTACTGCATGCAGCCGGTCCGGATACTTGGGGACGTAGACTTTTCCCCTCTTGTTTTGGCAGAGAAAGATGGTCAAGTTCTGGGGCTTTTAGATAAACATGCACAGGTGGGAAAGACGAGAAGCCATCAAAAAGCCCTGGCGTCTCCTCTGCGGATGTAACGTGCGACAGGGTGCGGTGGGCTGTGGTGAAGAGGCAGGGGTCCATTTTACTCTTAAGTTCTAGCTAAAAGGCTCGACTTTAAATTGATCCATGGCGCCTTGGCCCGAGTGGCCCGAGCTTGGTTGGGGTGATCGTCCTTTTCCTGGAGTTGTAATGAATAAGTCTGGGGAATAGTTTGGTCAACCTGTTCAGCCGAGTAGTTATTCCAACAAACTACCAGTTGTGTAGCATATGAATACACCACCTTGATGTCTTTTTTCTGAAATTGAGTGCCAGGCTGGAAACCACACACACACCCTCCCAGCACCTGCATGCCCGCATCGTACGGTTAAAGAAAAAACGCCCAGCCCATGCCAAGCAATTCTTGGCCAACGGGGATCGTGTGGGCTCGCCAACGGTTGCTCTCGGCGGCCATCCCCCATGTGGCCCGGGTGCGGTGGCGCTAGGAATTGGGCCGTCCAGGGCAGGCCCCTGAAGACTCAAAAAATGATGGATGACTCGTGAGCGAAAAGAGACGTCAAGCCATGACTCCCGAAGCCCCCGAAGAGGCTGGTCTTCGCATTCGCAGCCTTCTTCTGGAGCCATGCGGCGCCGGCGAGGCCAGCTTGCGGCTGTTCCTCCGTCTCGCTTGCCATCCATCTCGCCCACCGGAGACGGATCCCGGCGTGCCACCCCGGAACCCCGTTCGCCCATTCAACCTCCCCCAATCGTATCCCGGGTCTTGCTCGCACTATGCCTCCAAGTGTCGAATCAACACTCCACGCCACACGCCCAGACTATTGGAATCGCTAGCAACCAACACGGCGGGAATACACGCAAGCTAGATACTCTTCTGGAAGGCTGGCGGAGATGGGCCATATCGCCTCCCCCGGTCCTCTGCTCCATCCACGTGGAAACAGGAATGAATGGGTCTCGAAGCATGCCATTGTTGAGAATGGGAACACTGGGTACATCCTTTGCTGGCGGTATTAAGAAGAGCTCGCCTTCTGTGCAACCTGGAGCGAGTCGATCTCTCCCGCTCTACACCCTCTCCTCCCCTCCTCCCCATCCCTCTTTTACACTGCTTCAGCGCTCAGCACCTGTTTGTTAGTCACACAGAGCGACGGCCAACAAGATGAAGCTTTCACTCCTCTCCCTCCTCGCTGCCGGCCTCGGCTTGGTTACCGCCCAGGCAAACGGAACCATCTACGATGGCCAAGTCGCCGAGGACCTCAACGGCTCCAACTTCACGTACCCGTACCAGGTGAAGCTTTTCAAGTTCGAGAGCCAGTTCCAGGATCTCGAGATGGCCTTTATGGACGTGCAGCCCACGACTAAGGCCAATGGCCGGACCGCCATCCTCTTCCACGGCAAGAACTTTTGCGGCGCAACGTGGGAGGGCACCATCGAGGCCTTGGCCAAGGTTGGCTGGCGCGTCATTGCCCCCGATCAGATTGGCTTCTGCAAGAGCACCAAGCCCGCCGACTACCAGTTCAGCCTGCACCAGTTTGCGTGGAACACGCAGGGCCTGCTCAACGCGCTGGGCGTGGGCAAAGTCACGGTCATCGGGCACTCGATGGGCGGCATGCTGTCGACGCGCTTCGCGCTGCAGTACCCGGACACGGTGGACGACCTGGTCATGGTCAACGCCGTGGGGTGGGAGGACTACGTGCAGAAGGGCGTGCCCTACATCAGCATCGACCAGACGTACGCCACGGAAGCGGCGTCCAGCTACGCCTCCATCAAGGGTTACGAGCAGACGGCCTACTACGTGGGCGAGTGGGACGACAGCTACGACACGTGGGTCAGGATGCTCGTCAACATCTACAACGGGTCGCAGCGCGAGAACTACGTCAGGATCCAGGCCCAGATCGTCGACATGGTGCTCACGCAGCCCGTCGCCCACTACTTTGGCAACATCAAGGCCCGCACCCTGGTCATGGTCGGCGAGCAGGACATCACCGCCATCGGGTCCACCTGGGCCCCCGACGCCGTGGCCGCGACGCTCGGCAACTTTGACGTCCTGGGACGGCTGGTCGCGAAGCAGATCCCCCGCGGCCAGCTCTTCAGGTTCCCCGACCTGGGCCACGCTCCCCAGATTTCCCACCCCGACCGCTTCCACACGGCTCTGCTGCGCTTCCTGAACAAGCGCCGCTGAGCCTGTGTAATGAATTCATGAATTATTATGTTTTGGCGTACACACATGTGGTATGATTTCTAAAAACAAAGGAGGGAATGAATGAATGCTTAGGCCCAAAATAAGATACTTGTATATAAAAAAACATAGATTCAGCAACGAATGATACAACACCCTTTTGACCAAGGAAAATATGGAACATTCTTTTTCGTCGCCCCGCTTGATCCTCAGCGGGCCGTTTAATGAACAGCGTCGGCCTAGCATCCGTGCCTCCCAGTAGCGCTTCGCTTCCCACCCGAATTCGCAAGGATCAAAAAGGTTAATAGGGAAAAGGAGGATTTATTTTATATCCGCAGGGATTTTGCAAAGTCAGTGTGCTTCGATTGAATCATGTCCAAACTGGGATTGTCGGCCATTGCAACTTGGTATCTTGTATTTTTGTTTTCGTACAGTGACTAGTCTTGAGGGTGTTGGGGTATTGAGGCTGGGGTATGCGGTTTACCCTATAGTCTCAGATGTCACAATTCTAACTGGTATATGGAACACGACCAAAGGAACAAAACTATCGATGTGAATATTTGTTTTCTCTTTTTGCAGTAATTCATTACCATTGCGTCTTTTCCTTCTTGTTCTTTATTCCTCACTTAGTGTGCACAAATGCGTATTAATACTCAAGTATTATATTTTATCTGGATCATCATTTTGAGTGAATGCGACACTTTTTTCCACTTCCATCGAATCTATTTAAAGCTGCAGCGCATAAGAGCAAACAAACAGAACGATTAAAGTAGAATTCACAGAAAATTAACAATGAAATCGACCCCTTTGTTTTCAAAGGGAAGATATTATCATGAATCACTGCTCGAGAGACGTCCGGCAAACAAACAAGTAAAACCGAGCAGTTTCCACCGCAACCGCTATTGTCATCAATCAGTGTAAACCGGTGAATAAACCATGCATTGAATAAGAAACTATACCATAGCCGCCGCGGTGGTATACATCAGGTTCATCTCACCTTGACGGTTTGAAACACCATAACATCCCCGACATTTGTTTGTTTTTGTAGTTCCGTTTGGCTCTCTTCATCACACTTCATCGATCTCGTTTGGCGTAACAACGCCAACGGAGAGGCGTGGCACCATGCAGACGTCAAGAGGTAGGCCTCTGCCTCAAAGCAACCATATTCCGATGGAGCCTCAAACGGAGCACCGTGGACCTCCTCGCGCGTATCACGAATACGAAACTCCGAAACCCTCACAGGGACGTCTTATGGAGATGCTCATGAGCCGGCCCAAGCCAGAGATCCGGCTCTATTTCATCCACGCCCAAGATGTCAAGGGTTCTGTCCAGGAAGTCATGTTAAACCCCAACGAAATGGCATTCTTGCCTCCGGCCCTGAACGGCTTTATAGAGGGTGACGTTGATGAATGGTCGCCGAACTGCGGAGCCCAGCAACACATTGTTCTTCCATCCCCGCCCCTGGGAGGCGACGCTGAGGTGCAACTCAAGCTCGGGGCCGGAGGCATGCCGTCCCAGTACGAAGCCCACGAGCCGTACATCTGGGTGCGGCGCTACGACGACTTCATGACGCAGTTCCGCGCCCCCGCCGGCTACCCGGTGTGCATCCGGCTCAAGTTCGACATCCACCAGATCGTCAACCGCGAGGTCGATCCCCCGCCGCAGGTGCCCGCGACGCGGAGCTGCGCCATGCTCCCGCGGGACGAGGAGGTGCTCGACGCCGTGCGCATCGACCTCTTCATGGCCGGCGTGCCCAACAAGCTGTCGCTGCACCTGCGCTTCGTCGACTCCATGGGCGACGGGAACCCTCTGCTGCCGGACCTCGTCCAGCCGCACCTGTTCAACGTCGGGCACATCAACCTCGAGAGCCCGCTCGAGCACGACCCCATTTCCGAGGAGGGCATCACCGTGGACCGAACCTACAGCGTCAAGCTGAACCCGCTGAGAAAGGCGACTCTGCGCCAGTGCCTGCGGGGCGGGCCCAGCTCTTGGATATACGAGCTGGTCATCTAGTGTGTTGGCAATAGCAGAGTTGAATATTGAGAGACACTAGATATTTGAAAAGAAAGAAAAGAAAACAAGAAATTGTGTCATCTGGTTGTGTCATTTGTGATGTTGTGTTCATATTATAGCCCACAAAGACGACCAAAAAGAACGTGTGTTCAGGGAACATGAACAACACCCGTAGCGGAATGAAGTACTGTCCTGGCTTCACTGTATCCTGAACCCCAATCATAACAATGCATTACTAAAATGGTGCTTTTGTAAACCGTGATGATTCATTGACTTGGTAATACATACATATATATATATATCCGCCGCGAATCAGAGCAATTAGTCTCTTCCCTATCTTCATAGAATTTTATTCCCTACAATTATTTACTTTACGGAGCGCCCTTATTTTTAACCTAACATTTCACTAAAGGCGACTCTTTGAGAAACAAAAGCAAACGCAATTACAACACCCGCTCCAACATCATGAAGACCAGACGGACCATGTGCTCCAAGAGGATGCACCTCGAGCTGCCCTGCCCCCAGAGACCCGACTTTGCAGAGTACCAGCAAGTCGACCGGAAACGCTCTCAGTCCATCACGAGCATGGAAGACTTTATTCAGTTTCCCCCATTGCCGCCGCCTCTCTCATCACTTCCCACCTCACCACTTCTAGGTCCCGACCCGGAGTCCTCCCCGGCCGCCCACCGGGACCCGCCGACATCCCGGCCCCAGCAGCCGCCCCGTAGCGGAGTTCACATTTACTGCAAGCACGCCTTCGTGGAAGGGTGCCGCTGCGGAACTCCGCTGAGACCTAGGGGCGAGGGCGACTACTGCGATCGCTGTTGGGATGGTCAGTGTACTGGCCCGCCACCTCCAGGTAGCCTGTGATGCGGCTTTCAACGGTACACCTGAAATTGAAGGTGTTGAATGGTTACAGACTATATGTGAGGCAGGGTGTCATTCATGTAATAATTTTCTTTGTACTTTGCATTATATGATGTTACGAGCTTAATGAAGATAAAAGAACCGTGTAGAATTCTATACAATAAACTCTTTCTTAGCAG
This sequence comes from Calonectria pteridis, assembly GCA_022837005.1. Classification (NCBI taxonomy): domain Eukaryota; kingdom Fungi; phylum Ascomycota; class Sordariomycetes; order Hypocreales; family Nectriaceae; genus Calonectria; species Calonectria pteridis. The sequence goes on along the minus strand of JAKZGU010000001.1, from coordinate 692,063 downwards.
CGCCTGCCATATTAAGAGGGGTTGGATAAGGTATGATGGTACAATAAAATTTCAGCCCAGTTTTCATAGAAAAGGGATTGAATTTGTAATTTTCTGCTTGATTTGACTTACAAGACTTTGATCATTTAAATACACTGCTAGACCAGCAGCAGGTAGCTTGGCAGAAACAAGTCTAAAAGAACGAGACCATGATACTCCGCCTGTCATGCATAAATCCCAAAACGCCATGCTCATAGTTCTCAGGATCCGACCGTTTCCTCCTTCTAATAGTAAATATAACCTTTATAACAAAAGAAAATTATTCCTCAGTGGCCCTCCTAATCCAGAGAGCTGAGCTCTCGAAATCGGACTCCCTCTCCAGGCGCTTGTGAGCCCGGAAGAGCTTCAGTCCCAAATCATACTCCTCTCGCTGGATCTCTGCCAGCTCTTCCTTCAAACCATCCACCTTCTTCTTTTCTAGCTCGCGCTTGCGCAGGACTTCTGCGCTCGACATCAAACTGTCCATGGGCATCAGCTCAGTCATTTGTCTGATGCTTCGGTTGATGTTGAGTCGTCGGTGTGCTAAATTTTCGAGTCGGGCATTGAGAAATGCGACGCGATCACTGGCGGACTCCTTCTCCATAGGCGACGGAGGAAGGGCCTTTGTGGTTGAGGCAATAGACGCTGAGCGATCCAGGGCAATGCGACCGAGGCCTGTGCCAGCGCTGGCACCGAAGCTGGACTTCATCGAAATGACGATTGGTTCGCTAGTGGGAGACTTGGCGCTTTCACTCCCAGGAACAGGCCTCCTACGGTCCATTACTGAGATTTGTTTCGGAGGAGGAGGGGGCATAGGCGGCTGCTCCTCCTCAGCCGGCAGTTGCGGGGAATCGATTTGCGTCGTGTTGCACGTCGTAACGCTAAATCGGGAAGGGGGAGGAACCCAAGGATCGTCGGAGGTGAATGGACTTGAGGATTCGGTTGTCTCGAGGGGACGAACAAAAGTCGCGACTGTTGCGTCTGTGTATGCGGAATAAACGGAAGTCGTTGATTTGTGCGGGTCATGCGGGGGATTATGGGTTGACGGCGACGGCTTCCTCCTTATGGCCTTGTTCTGGTCGGGGAAATTGGGAGGGGGCAGCGATACAGGGGCTTGAGACTGCGACGAAGGAGAGTCGTGGTGGTGGGGAGGAGTGGGATAAGCGTGGGCAGAGGGTCCATGCGAGGAAGGTTCGGGAGAAGGTGTTTTGGCAGCTTCCTTGAGTTTCTGGTTCGATCGGGAGGGGAGCAATCTGCGAACAGTCGAAGCCGGGGTGTTGGACGTTTCAGGGTGCCCACCACCAGATCGATTTCCCAGCTTGCTGGGTTTGCGCTGCACACTCAGTGGTGCGACGGTTAGGTCGTCTTTGACGGGGTCGACCATCGGCGCACGGCCGCTGGCGCCCTTCCACGGAGGCCGATTCTCAATAGTTTCAGTTTTGCCTCTGGTTAGCTTTCTCATGCGCTGCCCGAGACTCTGCGGCGGGTTGCCGGATCGGTGGACTTGGGGCCCGGTGACAGTGGTTGTAAGACCAAATGCTTGAGGGCCGTTGGGATATTCGCCCGGCCGTGAGATTGAATCCCATGGGTGCACTGCATCAGCATGTGGATCTCGCAGTCTGTCTGCCGATCTTGCCTCCCTCAGTTTCCTATCCTGCTCAGTGCGTTTCGGATGACGCATAGATCCTAAGTTGGTGAGGGACCCATTTCGGGGCGAAGGTGTTTTATGAGCACCGTAAAAAAGGTGGTGGTGAGACTGATCCGGGCCGTCGTCAATTGGTGAGACATCGTGGGAATATTTTCTGCAGGCGAGACATTGAATTAGCCAAGATGTCTGACGTACGAGCCGCATGATTGGCGCCTAGGGCAAATAAGGCTTATGGGAAGCAGATCATTGAGGCTTGAAAAAAAAGAAAAGACGGAAAAAAAAAAGAAAGAGGGAGCAACTGCAGATGTTTAAAAATTCACATTGAAAACGTGCAAAGGATCAAAGGTTGGTAACCACAAAGCAAGGCGATTGCGACCGGATAGTTGCGACAAAGAGGCAAGACTTACCCATAACGCTCAGCACCCAGCTCCGGAGAGCTGGGCGGGGAGATGTCGAGAGCCGGCGGACGACGGTACATGTCTTTGGCAGGCGTCTTCAAGGGAGAAGGCGCCGCGTACAGCTCGCGATGGGCAGTTAGGTCGTCAACGTAAACAGAGGAAGCTGGGCGCCAGTCGTGAGGGTTGAGCCGCCGCGGGTTTCGAGGAGGAGGTTGCTGGACGGGAGGAGCGTCCAAGTCGCGCGAGTCCAGAGGAGGGGAGCTGCGGTCACGGGGAAATCAATGTCAGCAGACCTTACGATACGCGAGTCCTGACAGAATCAAAGAAAAAAAAATGTGATGAGCGTGTCAAAAGCCAATCTCTTTACGTAGCAAAGGGGAGGAAAAGCACGGAGGCTCTAATTATTCGGAACCCTGTCGTTGAACCAGGCCAGGGGTCCATACGAGCCGGGTGAATGCGACGTCAGGTTGGATGCTCGATTGCCGAGCCTGGTGAGACCAGTGCCGTCTGGGAGGAGGAGGCATCACTGATTTGCACCATGACTGGTTTTTGCGCTGGTGATGTGCTGCGCCAACATCAAGTTGGTTTACCCCTCCAACCACGACTTGCATCGAGAGAGGCGGTGCTAAGCCAGCTGCAAGACGTGGGCGCATGCAGACGACGACGACGACGCTAACAAGACCTACAACCAACGCAGCAGAGCAAGTTATGCGCCACAGGGAGGAAATCGGCAACAAAGGAATAACCAGAATAGGAAACAGCGAGGCTTTTTTTGCTTACAGTTCAAGATTTTGGTCCGAAGTCGTGTGCAGAGGCTCCGTCTTGCCACGGCGCAGTTCGTAGTGTGAAGGATTGTTGTGGATCCCAAGGCCGCTGAGGTTGTTGTCGAAGTCGTCGCTTTGCCAGTGGCCACGATCCTCGTTGTTGTTGGTGGTGTTGGCGTGGATTCGCTGCTTGCTGGCTGTGGTGCTCTCCGGTTTCACGCGAGGCCGAGATGAAGATGTCGGTTGCAAAGATGCTGTCTGGGAACGAAATGCGCGCTCCTTGAGTGTCGGAGGAGGCACCAACTTGCTTGGCTGACGAGCGACGGCGGCATGGCTTGGGACCGTTTTTTGGCCCTCCCACTTGGCAGGCATTTTGTCTAGTGTCAGACAGGTGTCGGGCGATGGACTGGCTGACAGGTTGCGGGCTGGAAGCTGAGGTGACCAACGGTCGCAGAGTGCGGTGGGTAACGGCTCGAGCTGCCGCTAGGCTTCCTATTTTGGGCGTTGGGACTTGACCGATGAGGGCGCCGCGCTGGGCTGGACTGGGTTGGGCCGAGAAGAGATAGGCCGGGGGAGCGACAGAGGGGAGAGAAAGGGAAAGCTCGGCAAAAGGCGGGGGTAGCGTGTGCGTGTGTGGTGCTTCTAGAAGAGAGCGGGCAGGGCTTGTTGTCGAGCAAAGCACAAAGCGAGTGTCAAAAGTGAACGAAGAGAAGACGAGTTGAAACACAAACAGCACCAGGCCAAGCACAATAGAAGAAGGAGAAAAAAAGGCCGAGAAAAAGAGAGGGCGCGTCGCTTCGGCAAAAAGAGCAGCTCGTCCGGTCTTAAAGAAATGGCAAAAGGTGCGACGACTTTAATTTAAGCATGGGAAGCCGGCACTCCAACGAGTGTTCAATATTGGTGCAATGACTGGTGCGTGATTGGCACCGGGATGGAGTGGCAACCGTTGATTGACCCTGACGCCGACCCATCGGTCCCCTCATTCGGCGGCTGCTGGCAAATGAAGCAGGACGCCGACATGGGACCTGTCGCTTTGTCTTGGTTGCTCGCATGTCGTCAACCAACCACGCGACTCCAGGTATTCAGGCCCGCGTCGGCCTAGACGGCTGCACGGAGCGTGCCTCTCTCTGGTTGCCTGTTCCCGGCCTGTGACTTGTGTCCCTTTTGCCAGCAAGCGCTGTGCCATGGGCTTTCTGCCTACGCCGTTTGACTGGGTTTGGGAGCGCCGAATCCCAAGCGCTTGGGCCTTGACGCTGGCTGGCGCTGGCGCTAGAGCACACGAGCTAGGCCACCTACATGCCTACCACTCTCGCCTGAGGCGTTTTCGGGCGTTTTTTTTGTTATTCCGGGCGTTTGAGACGCTTCATCCTAACTACTCGTGCCGGGCTGCCTTTCAAACTGCCCGACTGGGTTTCTAGCGCCTATGTTCTGATTCTGTTCTCGGCCTTTTTTTTTTTTTTAACCTCGGCCCACCAGGGCCACAGTGGCCTCTCGTATTTGGTCGCTTATATATACTACTCATTGCTTCTGGCGGTTGACAGCTCATTTTGGCGACCAAGCGTTGGGGGACAAGGCCACAACCCGCGTCGCACGGTATACGCGGCATCTTCCCCGAGGGGTCGTTGACGGCTATTGATATAGTTCCCGATCAACCGTTGGGATTCCCGCAGGAACAGCGAATGTCGATCGTCTTCAGTGCAACTCTTTGCTAGATTGTAGGATCCCAACGGCCCCACCCCTAAGCAGCCTGTTTCAGATCTAATAGATATGAAACTGACCGGCCGGCAGCCAATTGGACAGGCCAGAAAATTATTGGGTTGCACCTTCGTCCTCCTTTAGCCGGGCATGCCTCAATTAGGGACAGCCAATTGCAGCGCCTCAGCTAGGCGAGTACGACGCCTCCGTGCACGATTATATTGCCCCAGTCCTGTATGTCACCTTCATAATGAAACAATTTCGTTTGCTTGGATGGAAATCGCCCGCAACAAGCAACACGTTCCTGTGCCTGACAGCAACCAACAGCATGCCTCGTTTTGTTTGCCAGCGATTGCAAGTTGCTCAAACACTATGTCTCAAAGGAAGAAGAAAAAAAAATTATACCCCATTCTACGTACCCTTGACCGCCCGACAACAAGGTCCGCTATGACCTGACCATGTCGGGCGATGAGCCCCGCGTTGTCCTGATAATCGAATTGAAGCTCGAATCCGTGCGCATTTTAGAGGACATCGGAGTTTTTGGATTGAATCTCCCGCAACCAACAAGGGAATAATGCTGAAACATCACAAGACAGCCTCGTTGACGACTGTGCTATACCACACCATAAACGCCACATCACTGCCAATCTCTCAATTGGGTGTCACCGACCTTGATCCTGGCGGCCGATATGCCGTAATCCCACAAATCTCTCCTCTTTGTTCCGTCCCGGGCCTCTCCTGAAGTCTCCATTTCGTCTGTGCCATTGAGGTACAGCAGCTTCCCCTTGGGGGCCTGGACGTCGAAGCAGAGGCGCGTCGCATCCCCCGCGCTCTTCCACAGCGGCCGCCACGATCCGTTGGGGCTAATCTTGACGGCGATGCTCGCCAGGACGGGGACAACGTTCTTCATCGAGAACGTTATGAACCGGCTGCCTCGCCGAGTGAGGTCCGAAGGCATCGCGCCGGGGTCTAGCCCCACGACCGTGATGCTCGACAGATCTGGGTCTGTGCCCAGACGATTTGCGAGTTCGTGCCTGCGCTTGGGTCAGTATTCTGATGAAGGCGCCGCGTCGTTCCGAAAGGCGACTTACCCGAGCATGACGGCGCAGAGTTTGCTCGCGCCGTATCGTCGGAACCCTGTAAACCACCCGTCGCCATCTTCGGGTGTGCTCCATTTACCCTTGGCGAGCTCGGCCGCGCTAGGGAATAGTGTGGTGTGACCTTTGTACGGCGAGGCTCCAGTCTCGTTACGCTTATCGTTGATGCTACGCCATAACGTTAAAACCACCGCCTTGACTGGACACTAGAAAAATATTACGTACTCGTGGCTCCAGCTGCCCAGGATGAGGATCCGGCCCTCTTTCTTGTCCATGCTCTGTAGTAGAAGCAAGGAGAGCAGTTGATTTGCTAGATAGTTGACTTGCCATGTCATCTCGTATCCATCTGGGGTCATGGTCTACGCGTATTAGCCTCAATTTGACATTGGCTGTGGGTATCAAACTCACAAGCACTTCGTGGTCTTGGTATGCCGCATTGAGAATAAGTGCTCTGATGGGAGGCAGCTCCCCAGCTGCAACCCGACGATTGATTTCACCGGCCGCCTTTCGAACGCTCTCCAGTGAGCCAAGGTCCAGGTCAATGATCTCATGCTTGTGTGGGCTTGGTGTTGAGTCGAGGATGCTCTTCAGCTGGGTGGCGGCTGCTGCTTTTCGGACTGTGTAGACGCCGGTGTAGGCGGCGAGCTCTGGCTTGCTGAGGATGTCCGCCACAATGGCCGAACCCAGCCCGCCATTGGCACCGGTGAGGAGGATAGTTCCAGGAGAAGATGTCATTTTCGATTTCTGGATATAAACTGCTATTGTAAACGTTGAAATGAGCTAGGGGAACAAGAGCTTGGTCCGAATTACAGTTCACTGCCAGCAGACACTTATACCAATCCGGGCCCCCTTACGTCCAAGCTCCGCGAACCCGCGTATGTTAGTGCGGGACATCTGGCTCCCGCCGCTCCGCACAGAAAATCTGGGGCGTGCGCTAACATAAGTGACTGACGTGAGCCACATGAATCCCCCTCCGCAAAATCCGAATAAATGCCTTGTGATAAGCCACGAAGTGGATCACTGCGGATATCGGTGATATGGCCTGATGTCCGATGCGAATCCTACCAATCAGCCATCAAAGTCCTTCCAGACAAGGCAGTGCAAGGCCAGTTATTGAGTTTGGTGGTTAGTCAGGCTATGCATGCTGATCTACTCTAATATTGCGGAAATCGGCGCGGCACTCCACGTTGGCGATAAACTCAGACCATCGAATACGTCATTGAGCCCCTGGAAATCGAGGGCAGGTGCTTCATTTTGTGCGACGAGCTCACTATGTACTACAGTTCTTTGTGAAAAAAAAATATATATATACATGAAGAATATGGAACCCGATTGGAGACTCGCCAGTCATGAGACTCGCATGCGTAACGACGCGTCCGCTCAGTAGAACAGCTCAACTGCATCAAATATGAAGTTAGGGTTCAGGTAGTCAGTTCCAGAGCTGCCGGAAATGACGTCAATGGTGATGGTGTTAGTTCCAGCAACCAAGTTGCCAGCGGGGATGCTGGCATCGTACACCTCGCCAAAGCCACGGTACGCGCCACGAGTCACACCTCGTGAGTCAATCTTGGTCGGCGCACTGAAGGACTTGCTGTAGCCGCTGTTGACTGTCACAGAAGGACGGCCGCCGGCAAATGAGAGTGTGGTACCGATGCGGAGGGTAGCAGTGGCAGAGATGGCAGAGCTCAGAGTGAACTTGATGGTGACGGGGCCGTTGACCGACTTGAAGAGGGCCATGGGGAAGTTTCCAACAGAGCTGGAGCCAACTGTGTAGGTGATGGGGCCCCAGCTGGACATGCGGCTGTCGCTTGGGTGCATGCGGAGCTGGTTGGCGGCGTTAAGGAAGCCGGTGGGCTGGCCATCCCAGTCGCCAATCTGGAAGACGGAGGTGTGGGAACCAGTGGTGATGTCAGAGTCAGCCGCAATAGAGGACGAAGTGGTGCTACCGGCGGTGACAGTAACGCTCTTGGAAGCAACCTTGAGCTCCTTCTGGTAGAGAACCATGGTGTACGTGCCGGGCACCATGTAAGGAGAGGTGAAGGAGCCAGAGGAGGAGGCATAGGTCCAGTACTGGTAGTTGTCGTTGTACCAGTGGACAACACCGGTGAAGCCAGACTCGAGTTTGGAAGCAGTGCCGCTGACCCTGCCGCGGGCCGAGTCGGCAGTGTAATTGGGGATGGAAAGGCTGGAGAAGAAGCTGAAGTCGATCTCACTCTGCTTGGGAATACCAGAGCGGGTGAAGGTAAGCACGTAAGGGCCGTGGAAACCCTGGCGGAAAGACTCAGTCTGCACGTGGCCCGAGTTCATGTAAAAGGTGAGGGCACTGAAGCCGCCGTTGTTGTTGGTGTTGATGTCACGGAAGAAGGGGCCTCCGGAGCTCTTCTCGTAGGAGCGCGAAGCATGCGCAACAAAACAGGCGTGAACATCCTGAGCACTGCTCTGGAAGCAAAAGACATCGTTGTCAATGAAGCGCTGCGATGAATAAAACTTGGAGCGGGTCTGGCCGCTGACGGTGTAGACATCGGAGCCCTCAATGGCAGTGCCGCCGGAGGTGTCAGAGACGGAGCCGAAGGGGTACTCGTCAGGGAGCTTGGACCTATCAAGACGGGCAATGTATCGCAGCTCGCCAATGGTAGGCTCCGAGTTGGTATCGGTGGCCATGTAGATGTTGGCCTCGCCGTTCTTGAAGACGTAGTAGTGAGTTAGGTCAAAGTCACTGCTGGAAGCAACACACTTGACCTTGATGTAGGTGCCTAGAAACGACTATTATGAGCTGTCTTGGACTTGCTGCTGGTACAAGGGGGTGGCATACTGCTGATGGTTGTGTAGGAAACAGTGGCAGAACCCAGACCAGAAGCGATGTGAGATGTCTGGGACGAGTACTGATACTCGGTGCTACGGTACTTGATGGAGTTGATGGAGCAGTCGCTACGCGAAATAGTAACCACGAAGCCGTTCGAGCTGCCGGAGTCGACAACATAGGAGGAGGAGGATTCAGTCACGCCAAAGGCTGCCAGAGCCGGGGTGGCGGCCACCAGAAGGGCGCCAAGGCTCTTCCAGGAAATCATGGCGGTGGAACTTGAACGACAAGAGTATAACACGGAAACAAAGAGAAGACAGAGCTTGAAGAGAAACAGATGAGGAACTCAAAGGCGAGCAAAAAAAAAAAACTCGGAGCGAGTGGTCGCAGGCAATCTGCCTTCTATATATCTATCATGCATTATTGCACAGTGAAAGGGCTGGCCTGCCTGCAACATTGATCCTTGGATTAAAGTCCAAACGGCTGCCGATTGGAGGAGAAACACGATGTCACCCTCTCGGAGCTACATGAAACAGGTACAATAGGGTCGTCGGATCCGGCCAAGCGTGGAGCGATTAGAGATAATTGACAGGGGATGTACTAGGCCAGCCTTAGAGAGCGGGACGGTTTGTGGGGTGAGCCATTGCCAAAGCAGACGTCAAAGCCGGAATTGAGGCGCCAGGTGCTGTCGCCTTAGCGCACGTGGTGGAGTTGTCGTACAAAGGGATTAATTACCGTCGTTCTGGAGCAGACATCCGAATACTTTGTTTGCGAATTCGATGAGGGGACAACCTGGATAAGGTCTGTTCGACTCAGGCAGTTTTTGGGGAGGCTGTCCCGAATTTATGTGCGTCTCTTGCTGAACCACGCCAGCCTCCGTTCCCAATGTGTGTAATTCGCGTACCGAGATGAAGGCCGCTCGTAATCCTGAGTCCCGGGACAGTGGCTAGCCCATCCAAGGGCTTAACGAGCCTTGGCGATTTTATTGGTGGGCATCTTGGCGGTCCTGGGGCCAAGATGCCATTCTGCGCTGAAACTCTGGCATCTTCCGTGACCCAACAGGGCAGCCCCCTTGCGTTGCGGGGTACTCTTTATTTGTGGGTTTGGTTGAGAGCAAAGCGGCAAAGCACACCATATTTCACGAAGCTTTGAGCACTCAACTCGCGCGCGTGAGCGTCAGCATTTTCTAGCTAGTCTCGCCTGGTCTGGTACTGATTTCGGTATACTCGGTGCGAAGACGCCCCGAGCCGAGCGGAAGCAAACCTTGAATAATACACCATCGCCAATTACGAATTGACCTGTGAGAGCTTTTTTCCCCATGGAGCATGTCAAGCCGTTCTCGGGAGACTCGGTCCGTTCTTGCATCGAGACCTGCGATGACGAGCTCAAAGAGCTTGAAAAGCTTATGTGGAACGAGAGGGCTCGTGTTGCGATGGTTGAGAGGTGGACGAGCTAACGTAGCTATACGAGGATGACTGAGCTCGTGAGTCCACTATACGGTCAACCGTGAAATAAAAATGCGCCGTGTTGGAAGCGAAACCGAAATATTTGTCCAGTGCGCGGTAGTTTTATCATTTAGATGGACACATATCAAATACATATCCTGAGCGTCTAAACTACATTCATAAGGATAGAAACACCAAGCGTAACTATGAACACTGCCTGACTTGATGACGACTTGGTGCCTATGCTTGTTGTTGTGTCGTTCGCTCCCCCTTGCGTGTCATCACTGAATTCAACCCTAAATTCCATAGACTGCCCGGCGGGCGCGCACTTTGTACCCGCCCAGCACTGAATCTCCTCGCTCCAAATCCCACCGGCGCATCGCTGCCATGAAGTCGTCATGCAATTCCACTGACCCTCGTTGGAACAGGCCGATCCCACTTCCTCGGTGCGACGGAGCAGACGATTGTGCTCAGGGCGAGAAAATGCGATACGGTCTGAGGTAGAGACCGCAATGCATTGAGAGACGAGAGTCGCAGCTACTAGAATAACAGCGAACATGCCGGTTGCGGGTGCGGAAAGGCTCTTTGACAATTTCATTTGGTCAAAGTGTAGGTCACTTGCAGCGGTGTTAAGGGTCGGTGTGGGGAGGGCGTTTGGCGCCAAAACGTTAGGGCTGGCCGTGGACTAAAACAAGAGCTGGCCTGTGTTGCTGGATTTAGCAATTGGCAGAGGAGGATTGGATTTGAGAAGTTTGAATCTGAAACGGCATGATTCAAAACCATCATTATTCGAAATTCCATCTTTCTTTAATACTGTCTCTCATACAGCTGCATTCGGTACATGTTGCTGCCCAGTGTCTTGGCTTTCAGGGCAGTGGGGTAAGGGCCTGGACGTGGATCAGCCTCATTGGAGGCCCTGGCAGCGGAAAAAGGCCAAGGTAAGACGAGAATCGGGACAAGATGCCGAGATCCTTGGTTTGTATGATTTGGGTAGATTTACCCACACCGGTGATAATGTGCATGGTCTTGGGCTCACTGTTGCATGTCAGAGGCCGTGTTCGTATCTGCTCTTAGGTCGAGGTTGGGCTGCGAGAACTGAAAACAGACACGTCAATTAAATGCAAGCTAAATGATCAATTTATACTGTCTAATAATCCGTCCCGGTACCCTAATCATGTTTTATGTTATCCAATGCTAAAGAGTGACGTCGTCGATATGATGAAGTCGGTGTCACATCCAAACGCCTGGCTCCCTGTGGAGCTGAATCCAGCCTAATACCACAATGAAGAGCAGCATTCTATCCCAAGTCTAACAACCAAAGGCTAGTATCCGAACCCAAAATATGATTTTATCCCCAAAATAATCCAGATTGAAAACCGCAATCGTAAAGCTTCAATCTTTCTGAGTGTCGGTGATCCGACGCCCACAAAGCATGAGTGGGCATGGCTCAATCAAAAGTTCTCGGCTATGTTTATAACTTCGATGACCTCGCACTTATCCCTCTTCTTCCGTTCCCGCTTGATGAGGAGGAATATGATGGCTACGATGAGCACGAAGAGAAAAAAACTGACGGAGGTGCCGATGGCGGCGTCAAGATTAGGGCGCTTGACATGCTCAGTGGCAGTGGTATTAGGTGCGCTTGGGCTATCGAATCGGTTGATGGAGGTATCCATGATGGAAGCGATTCAACCCCGGAGATGTAGGTGCGATGACACTCTTTCTGCCTGGTTAACGCGGGGGAAACGGAGAGGGGTGGATGGCTTACATTGCAGGATAGGGGTCGAGTACTGGTGTCCAAAGCAAGCGAGCCTGGAATATATACTCTGTTGGCTCAAGATGTCGTTCTGGCAAGCTGTAACGAGGAGTGTACATGTCAAAGAGAACAGAGGTGTGTTTCTGGAACACCTTCACGTATTTATCAGCACCATCTCGTGCCTGAAAGGCGGCATTCTCATCGCCCAGCAAGCCATTATGTCAATCTGTTGGTGCTTTGTAAAGGGCTTGTATCAGCTGGCCTCTAGACGACGCCACCAAGGTCTGTCTGTTGCGTGTTCACCATGTGGGTGGCTCACATTGCATCCCGCAAACCGCTAAAGGACAAGCGAGAACATGTCCTACATTCTAGCGTTGTTCCTCGACGTTGGAGGGCTAGCTAGCAGGACACTAGAAAATCATGAACAGGCACTGGCATGGGGACGGTCATATTTGTTTGCTTAAAATTCGTATTCGTTTGATACATGGTCAAATTATTAATTACGTGGGTGAGGCGTCCCAGCTCTTGGTCCGCATATGCCGTCTTTCCGGCATCTATGTCTAATAAAACTCCTTTCGGTGCTTTGAAAGGACATCTCGATGGAGACGCCCTCGATGCTGCTGTGCTGTATGTATAAACTTTCCTGTTAGCATCCTCCGTGTCTCATATCCATTCCTTCAATCGTGTCCATTACTCAAACATGGCATCTAATGCCTCATCGCCCTTTTCTCGTAGTCAACATGAATTCGTTTGGTAGTCCTGATGCTATGATCATTGGCCTGGGAGGGTGCCATTCACATGCGGGTAGACGGTATGCCATTTTCCATCGTCGTATGACTGGGGGACAGAAGATGACACGGAAGTGTAGGAGGAAATGCTGATGGAAGATGTGATGAAGGTTGTCGGAAGCGCAGAGTAAGGAGTGGAAGTGGAAGTGGTAGTGGAAGTGCTGGAAGTCGGCGTCTGCTGCGTGTACGTAGGCTGAACCACAGATGTTGGCTCTGGGTACGAAATAGGCTGAGACGGGACGCTGTCGGATCCTTCGCTAGACGTGGCCGTCGGCTGGGCGATTTCGGAAGAATTGGAAACAGAAGCGGTCGTTGTAGCCACCGAGACTGGGAGCGTCGAGGTGTACTTTGGCTGATCAGACCCCTGGGTAGAGGGCTTCTTGGCGGTAGACTCCTTGGTGGTTGTGCTCTTGGAGGATGTCTCAGTTGTCTTGGGTTGACTGACGGTTGTGGTTTGCGGCGAAGAGCCCGAATCTCCTCCCTGGTCCGCAGCCGAACTAGCGGCGGTCGACTCTGGAACCGCCGTGTAGGCGCTGGTGGATGGCACAGCGGGGTTCAAGTTGATGATGGAGATGGTCGTCCGGCTCTCCTTTGTAACAGTCTTGGCCGGCGCAGTCACGGTTGTCGCGTCTTCAGTCTGTGTAACTGTTTCCGTGACAGGCTGCTCTGTCTTGACCACAGTCTTTACCACGGTCACGGTGCTATCCTTGTCGGTGGAGCTGCTGCCCGAGCCTGAATCCCCAGACCCAGAGGAATCGCCATCGCCGTTACCAGGCGCCAAGGGGACTACTGAGTACTTGGGTTTGGAGGATGGCTCGCGAACCACCATCATAGGCTTGGGGAGAGCCGTGACGGTGGTGTAGGAGGCTGAGAGAGCCAGGAGAAGAGGAAGACAGACACGCATTTCGACCGGGCTTCTGGGTCGGGATGGTTAGGATGGGGTTGAGAAGCCGGGAAATGGTGCTGAAGAGTGGTTTGGGTAAGCAATGCTGCGCTGTGTTGTGCGTTGATTTATTGTCGAGTTGGTTTCCTCGGTGCAGGTGTTGGCAGGTGTAAGTTCAAAAGTGGACCCAGAAACGAATGCAGTCTCTCGCAGTCACAAAAGGAGCGACACTGTGAATCAATGTTGATCAAAGATGGAGCTGTTCATGAGCGTGTGGAATATCCTGTTGGAAGACGCAGCAGTTACATGTGGGTGAGGGAAAACTGTGTGGTACAACCCTGGGGACCCTGTATTCGATATAATATACGCTCACAAAAAAGATGGCTGGTGAGAGACGCGTTTTGGTGGTGGTTGGAGTGTTGCAGCGGCACGGGCTCCCGCAGCGAGGGGCAGCGCGGGGCGCCATTGGTGGCGGAACAGCAGCTCCAGGGCCTGTCCGGGTTAACCTCAGTGCACTGGACTGCGGTTGGTTGGCGCTATAGGGTGCTCGCCATGTGCTTTCCATCGAGACCAGCTGGGGCCGGGGTGGCTTCTCACCAGCCACCGATTATTCGACGATGTGATTGGCTGATCCTCCCGCTGTGGCGGTTTGAGTTCGGGATCAAGGGTGCACTGGACGCGACAAGAAGGTGATTACTCTGCAGGAGCTGCAGACGTGCAGGAAAAATAAATTGAAAGTGTGTAGGTATGATTAATTCGCCAGTTACCAAACATGCGGTCACGCTCGTCTGGCATCGTGATCATCTCAACAACATTTCCCCTTAATTTTCCGCCACGATCATCGCAGCTTCGACAGAACCTTCCACAGCTGAAATTGCGTAAGTTCAGTGGCAGTGCGAGAAGAGCCGGATGCGCAAAAAGGTGGCTGGTGTCCTTGGCATCGGACTGCCGGATTGAATCACGGCCGTCATGGGGCGATCTTCACCCCGCATGGGTGCTCAACTGATTTTCTCACTTACGCGGACGAGGTTGATTCTGCCACCTTCTGCAGGTCCAATTTTAGCAGAGCCCTGTGGGTCCCATCTCGGTGGCATCCCAAATAGAAGGAATTCCATTCCGAACGCATGTCAAACCTCCAGAAGTAGGTAGGGCCCCAAATTTTAGCCTTCTCGCAATCCATGGGTCATCGACGTACGCATCTATGCACGCCCGGTTCTTGATTCTGCCATGGCTGTGTCCTTGTAGCGACAACGCTAGGCGCACTCGGATCTCTGGCCGAACAAAACTGGTGGGTGCGCAAAACGGGTTTGGTCTCGTGAACCTGGAAGAGGCGTTCATAGTTAGTCATCATGACGCTCGATGGATGTTCCTAACCGCGAAGGATGATAACCTGTGCTTCGCCACAAGGCGCCCACCTGAAGGCTGAGTGAGCAGTCTACTAACAGCGATTGGGAAGCAATGCAGCAAAGTGCAACACCACTACTTAACTTCCCCCTCCCGTCATTTTTCTCGCTGCATCTCAATTATCCCACTTTCGTACGATTCTATTTTCCATCGGATTGCGACCAACACTCATCGCCCGAACCACCTACGGTACCCTAGCATTTATTTCCGTGCTGTGACCATCGACTGAGTGCATTTTTTAACCCCGCCGCCATGTCATACCAGTCATACGGCGCGCCATACGGCCGTGAGTCCTTTCAACGCTCCCTCTAACGCTCCCTCTCTAGATCGCAATCCCTAACAATCACCTCAGAGCCACCGCCGCCCCAGGGCTACGGCCAGCAATACCCCCCGCCAGGTCAATACCCCCCTCAGCAAGGCCACTACCCTCCTCCTCAGCAAGGCGGCTATGGACCCCCACCTGGCCAGTATCCCCCTCAAGGCGGCTACCAACAACCCCCGCCTGGCCAGTATCCTCCACACGGTGGTTATCAGCAGCCTCCTCCTCAGCAAGCTCCCTATGGCGGTTACCAACAGCCTCCCCCAGGCCAGTTTAGCTCGCCGCCACCTCAGCAGTATGGTCAGCCACAAGCTCCCTACGGAGCTCCTCCTCCCGGCGCTGGCTACGGTGCCCCTCCCCCTCAGCAATTCGGTCCTCCCACTCCCGCTTCCCCGGGTTATGGCGCGCCTCAGATCATCCAGTGGGACCCCACGCCAGATGCCCATGCTCTGCGCAAAGCTATGAAAGGCTTTGGCACCGATGAAAAAGCCTTGATCGCCATTTTAACCACCAAGGACCCAATTCAGATGGACCATCTTCGTACAGCCTACGAGCGCTTGTTCAAGCGCAATCTCGTCAACGATATCAAGAGTGAGACCAGCGGGTGGTTTGAGAAATGCCTGGTCGAACTCGCACGCGGCCCTCTTCTCTCCGATGTACACAACTTGCACGATGCTATGGCTGGCGCCGGAACTAATGAGCGCCTAATGAATGACATCTTGCTCGGCCGCTCGAATGCCGATCTTGAGGCGATCAAGCGCGTATATCATCACACCTTCCGTAACAGACTTGAATCTGCTGTGCGCGGTGATTTGAGTATGAAGACTGAGCGGCATTTTGTCATGGTCCTGGAAGGCAGAAGGCCTGAGGACTCTGCCCCCGTGATTCCACAGCAGGTGGACGACGACGTCATGCAAATTTACAAGGCTACCGAGGGTAAGATGGGCACAGACGAAATTCTTGTCTGCAGCATCCTGTCCAAGCGCAACGACAACCAGATCCGAGCCATCGCTCACACATACAAACAAAAATTCAACAGAGACCTAGAAAAGGTCATCAAAAGCGTGAGTCAAGCTTTCAACCAAACTAATGCATACGTGCTAACGATAGCAAGGAGTTTTCTGGTCATATGGAAGATGCTCTGCTCTTCCAGCTGCGCAATGCCAGTGACAAGTACATGCACGCTGCAAAGCTTCTCGAAGACGCCATGGCCGGCATGGGAACCAAGGATCATTTGCTTATCACTCGCGTGATCCGATTCCACTGGGACCGCAACTTTCTTGCCAATGTGAAGGGCGCCTACCAGCAAAAGTACGGCAAGAGCTTAGGAAGCAGAATCAAGGGAGAAACATCGGGCGATTACCGCAAAACCTTGCTCGCTGCGATTGGCGAGCCAATGTAATCAAGGTGGCGTTGTCTTGAGTCGAGACGAGCGGGTCGGAAATAGCATGGAAACAAAATATCACGACGAAGATTGGTGGAATGCGTTACGGCTGTTATGTACTTTGTTATCAGGGATTGGCGTTGGGCTACGATACCACGATGCACGCAACTTGCAGATTGTGCGCCGGCTTGATGACTGTTTCAAACGGGATATCAACGAGCGACGATGAGTCGAGTCGCTTGCTTTGGTATATGTATATACACAAGGCCGATTGCACATTGGCACTTTCGAAAGAGGCATGCATTACATAATCATTCATTATAAAAACAGAAACTAAAAACAAGATAAAATAAAATCAGCAATGCATAGGCTTGCATATTCAATTTTGCCATAAAGTTGGTATGTGACACAATTATTAGCGTTGCATTGGCACAAATTTCAAAGTGTGTTAGTTTTGTGGCACTCACAGTATCAGGTTAAGAAATCCGGCCGATAAGACGCAGCCGATGAGAGTTTGCCATTTACGGCAAGACGGAGGTGCCCATAGCCAATGATACAGCGCCATGATTCCAAGAACATCTGGCTCATGGTATTATGTATCTGCCGTACTGAACTTGGACTTGCACAGACTGTAGGAAACTTAGCCTCCGAACAAACTTTTTTATGTGCTCTAATAAAGGGAGCTCTATATCAGCAACGACCACGTCTCCCTAAAGCACGCTAAAAACTAAATTAGCTAATTAGCGGATGGAGCAGCTTTTTGGCCTAAGATACAGGGCAGCAATAGACAAATGGCCGCTCCCATTGGCTGGATGAGGGGCAATTAGCACGCTAGTTTAGCACGCTAAGAGCCTTATAGGCAGGGAAACTCCGCTCTGCCTTTAACAACTTGTTTTTTTCTCCGGGCATGCATGAATCCGCCACGCACCAGGATTGTAGCTTCATTCACTAGACGCGTGCGTCCGGATACGGAACAGCAGGTGCATCTTTTAACTCTTGCCTCTCCCTTCGTGCCCTACAACTCCGCGTTTGGTCCTTATTCTCGCCCAGAAAGCAGGTTATCTCGGTTCCATAATCACAGATTGACTGCATCCACGGCCAAGGACTAAACTCGACTGGCAGCGCTGCCTCTGAACAGCTCTGTCACGCTCCCAACCGAGGCACCGTGTATGCTCCATTACACTGGGCGCGACAGACAACCCGCGATTGATCCCCAGAAGCCAGCTTGAGCAGGCCCAAGAGGAAAATGAACTCGCATGCAGCCTCTCTCCCGCCCAGCATGCCGAACCAGAATGCCGTGAACCTAACGGCACAAAGTGCACCGGCCTCGGCCTCACCAACTACCCAACCGCATGGCTTACCCGACGACCCATATGCATCTTTTTCAGCCTCGCCCTCTTTACCAAGCGCTCCACAGATGCCAGCACCGTCTGCCACCGCATCCGCCAAATCTGGTAGCGTCACTCCACCGCTATCTCTCCCAGCGCATCTGCCCGCTGCAGGGCAGCAGCAGGGTGTTCAGCCCCCTAACCAAACAGTTACACACGCTCAGCCGCCAAATAGCATTCATGCTGTGCAAACGCAGCTTCCATCTCATACGATTCCTCAGCAAACACAATTTCCTAATGCAACACAGCCCCATCAACGCCCTCACAACCATCACCCAACCCCAGTGCCACCCCTTCTCCTTTCGCAACCTCCGCTGCAGCCAGTTCAGGGAGATGCTGCATCCGCCAACCAGTCGTTGCCATCTCCTACTCAAGTCGCTGGCCGCGAGAAATCTGAAGAGTATCAAAGGCTCTCTGCCATCATCTCGGCATCCAGTCCAGACGCTGTCCGCCAAGCCGTGCGAGATTACTGGGAGAAGGCGATCCTAGGCTCTCAATATCACATCGCATTTCTTGTAAGTTAAATCAGCGTTGTCGTTTTATCACTTTCGCAGTCTTCAACCACCCCCAGCCTGCTCGGTGATTCGTCACATTTTTTACTCCAACATCCGTCACTTCATAAAGTATAACTAGGTGAAGTTGATAGTTCTCGGTTTGCATCTAAAATCTATACTCGCAAACTTGCGGTATCTATAACACATGCTGACGCGATTCCAGTTGATTGCAACAATGCAGCAAGCTGACACCGACACCCTTTGTCGAGCTGTCAAAGATTTTGGAGGCAGAATGGTCAAAGCATCAAAAGAGCATGTCGTTCGACATTTGAAGACGGAAGACATCGATGAGATTACCGATGGACTTCTTGCTAAAGCCAGTTCTGCCTTTTTAGACAAGGCTCTTGCGCGGCGCCTTGAAACCATCCCAGCACGTCAGCTAGTCAACGCATTGGCACGAGCGGAACGTCTGGGCTATGATGTCCAAGACATCGTTGAAGAGGAACAAGGAGGCGGCGAGCATGTCATTCCATCTTTACACTCGCTAGTCGTTCCATCCTCCGTGTCACAGTCAGCGACGCCATTATCGGCCCCGGCACCCGTACCGTCTCAGCCCCCACCCACCCAGCAGCGACCAAACTATGTTGCATCCTACCCAGGTACTCCAATACAGGCGGGGCTGCACGGTGCACGCAGTCCTATGTCAGCTGAAGCAGGACCGGCAGGGGTGGTATATTGTGATTGCGGATGGCCCTGCAGCTCAAAGAAGGCGCTTGACAATGTGAGTAGCAAACCCAGGAGGAAAGTTCTACGCGCTAACACTACAAAGCATCAAAAGAAGCGTGCCTGTGACAAGTGGCTAGAGTCGGATCAGTTGGGAAAGGAGCTGTGCGCTCACTGCGGATGCCGATTCACAAGCCCTGGCGGCCTATACTATCATGGGAAGGTCAATGTATGCGGAGCATACACGACAGAACAAACTCAGCGAATAACAGCACTTGTTGCAGCCTTCCGCCAAGGAGGCAATACATCGGCGAGCCAACCAGCAGCATATCAAACCCCCTCTCAGGCACCCTCCCAGACACCCCTGGTTGTCAGGCAATATGAACAGCCGGCGACCCAGACAACTCCTATCCCCACGATTAGGTCGGGTAAAACGGCGGCTGAAAGCGAGGCTTACGCCAATCTCACTCCGCAGCAAAGAAAAGAGTTTGAAGACGAAATGAAGAGTGCTGAAGAGTACTACGGCAACTTGATGAGACAGGCCATGACTCAACCAGAACCCGAGAAGAGCAAACAACTAGCAGCGCTGAAGAATCGGTACAACACGAAGCAGAGCGTCACGCGCAAAAAGTACGGAATACGATTACGAGAGAGGCGCAGCAGAGCCGAAATTGACGCCGAACGAAGCCGACTTTTCGGAACACCAGATGGACCCTCGCTTTCAGGACGTGACGGCGCATCCCCAGCGCAGAAGAGAGCGAGGGTTGGCGAGAATGGAGATGCTATGTCCACAGGACGGTCAGATGATGCTTCAGCCAATACACCTCGAAAGCGGGTCCCCCTGGCTGAAATGGGTGGGCTTTCCGGTTCTTCTGCTACAGCAGAGCTATATGATCCAACCGCCTCATTGGTAGCTCCGCAGTCGCAAGGGGGGCAACAAAACCCGCAGTTCCAAAGTCATGTCAACCAGATGAGTGGGACTCAAGCTGACCCTATGTCCATTGACGATGACTCGGCAAGTTCAGAAAGCGATAACGATGACATACCCGCATCTCTGTGAAGAACTCGGTCTTGAATAATCATCAAGCAGCATAGGAATCGTCGTTGGTTTTATTTTGATTTACTTTGAGTTTCTTTTTTTTTTCCCTCGAGATACCCACGGGACTCTTACTTGGCAAAAGGGGTGGTATGGTATCAAGGAATGGTATCAGGGAAATGGGGGGATGGAGTTAACGGAATGATTTACTGGCGGGACCGTGGGTATTGGACTAAGGCTTGATGAAGGGCAATATTAGTCGCAATTCATTCATCAACGGCGCAATGTTAGATTGGGGCGGGGTCACAGTTGACAACTAACTCGAGCGCGAATAGTCTAAACGTGGGAAAGTGGATCAAGCAAAATACAGTGCTAGTTTGAACAAAACTTCTAAACGCCGATCATCCGTAGAAGGGTGAAAACCGGGACTAAAGTGATATGTGAATCAAATGTCGAACAGGTTAACCCATGAGAATGGTGGACTACGTGGAGACGGAGAGGGGCGGGCGCTTCGCGGGCGCAGAGAGCTGTGACGAGGTGTGACGGCATGGGCAAGGCCGGGTAAGAGCACGGGACAGAGTATGGCTCGACAGGCGACGACAGGTGGCGACAGGTGGCGACAGGTGATGGCTGAGACATGAATGAGCCAACGGCTCAAGATGATGGGCAGATGGGACCGATAAGATGAATCTACGAGCGTGTTGGGGTACGCGGACGCGTGTAAGCGCTGGTTGGAGGTGCATCCGGGTCATTTTACATGAGGCTGGAGGCGTCGGACAGGGTAGTCTCGCAAGGCAATGAGTCGGCAGCAAGTAGCGAGGTGAAGCGAAGCGAGTCAAACGCATGCATGCAGGTGTTTGCCATGCCATGTGCGGCGCCAAAGAAGGGCTAGGGGAAAAAGACGAAATAGACAGGGAAGAACCGGGGGGGGAGGGGGACGAAATGGAGCGTGTTTGCCAAGGTAGCACTGGATAGCGTAATTAATTTATGCTAGTGTTTCACCAGGGTGCAGGCGGAGGCGGGCGAGAGGTCCAGAAAGGACTCGCAGGACGTATGGGGAAAGCAGGTACAGCAGCTGGGCGGGTGGCCAGCGCTCGTAGTGGCTAGAGGGCTCGCGAGGTTCCCTATTTGGGAAAGCTACGCAGTAAGCGTAAGCTTCTCCCGCGCGCTAGGGAGCTGGCCTCGAACCCCACTCCGCAACTGACTCAACTGAGAGTGAAGGAGAGCTGCGGCGATGGCTGCCATGGCGGCCTCATGCACGCCTCACGCCTTCATGCACACATGTTACGCACCTGTGCATGCACAATGTGCAGCAGGAGAGAGACAGGATAGACGTTGGGCGCAGCTCGCGGTCGAGGCTGCGCGCTTGGTGGTGTCGAATCCGATACCGAAGCAGACGCGAATAGGGTTTCAAACGGCCTTGAGAAACGTGCATTGTATGAATATGTGCTGAGGGCCATGCCACTTTTTTATTTCTTTTTTATTTCTTTTTTTTTGTTTTCTTTTTTACCTGTTCCTTGTTGTTGGGAAAGAATTTTCCGGGTCAGTGTCTTTTTTTAGAGTTGCCTCATCGTGTTTGAGAAGAACGCCTCCAATGCCACCTCGGCTCGAGAGCTTTCTCCATCAAAAAACATAGTTCAGATTCCGCCCAACTCCGGCAAACGAGGCAAGAAAGACAAATGAGATCAACGACCAGGTTGTCGGAATAAAATTACCAAACAATACTGAAATTAGCAATTGCGGCTCTCTCTTTCCTCTGCGCCCCCTTCGCCCTGTGGCGCGAAAAAAAAATCTCAACGATTTCCAGTTCAAGGGGAGGGGGGGCCATAGACGGTATCAAACGCCGCAGCTGCCGCGGGCCAAACAGACGATTCCAGAGGTTCGATGCCGCCGTCCTGATCCTGGTCCATCTGCAAATTCGAGCTGGAGTCGAGTCGCGACTGGTTGACTTGAGCGCCGGCGCGGGTCCCTCACAGTCCCGCTCCCACCGTCTCGTGTGACTACCCCGACGGGGGTTGGTTTGGCGCGACAAATTTCAGAGGGCGTTTGGGGACGTTTTGGATCCGGTTGTTTGAAACGTTGACCGCCAGGCCCCCCCGCCGCCGCTGCTCCTCTGGGATGGGGCGCGCCAAGAGCAGAGAAGGCTTCCGCGCAGCTTCAGTGGTGGACGGGCAGGGCTGCTAGCTCTGGAGGCCTGGTCCCCCCGTCTGTCTGCCAGCTAGACTAGAGCCTCTCTCCCTCCCCAGTCGCCACGCCGGATCACCTCGCTGGCGGAGAACGCCTTGCGCCTTGGACAGATTGGCTTCTAGCGCCTCGCAGCCCGCCGCAGCGGGATCCCGCCAGGCGCATGTGAAACGCCCAAGCACTTGTTCGTCTGGTGCCCGTTGGCGCGTTCGCAGCGCGTCCTGCGTCCCGACTGGGCGCGTGCTGCCTGCCAGCGCCAGCGCCTTGGGGCCGTCGCCGTCGTGAACCACGGCAAGCGTCACAGGGCCTGCACGGGCGGGCGAGTGCTGCAGGATCCAGGGACCTCCTGGCCACCCCCGGGGCTAGCGAGCCCAGGGGCTGGGGGCTGAGCCAGGGGTCGTGTTAGTTGGTTGACTGGCAACACTCTGACGATGTGACTGTAAGAGAAGTGTGTGGATCACACACTTGACTTCTCGTCGTTGTTGATAATGCCCCCTTGGGCCGCTCTCTCGGTCTGCCTCTTGCGTTTCGATTTCTTCTTTCCTGATCGTTAGTCTACTTCTTCCCCATCTGGCCGGGCCAGTTCCAGTGTTTCTCCTGCGTCGATCTGCAGTTTTGGTTTCGTTTTGTTCTCTCCCACCTTACCATATTGTTTATATACCCTCCCACAGCCAAAAAGCAGCCCAATCAACAAAGACCATCTGCGAAAACAACCAGCCAACCAAACCATGGCGCCCATCATCAGGCCCGAGAGCATCGACCGCTTGATCGAGGCCTCAAAGTCGTCTCGCCCCTCCACCAGCTCCTCTTCTCGCCAAGGGCCTTGCCCGCCTCCCGCCGGCCCCCTCGCCACTGTTCTCATCGGCCCCAAGCAGCAGCGCTTCAAGGTCAACAAGCGCCTCCTCTGCGCCTCGTCCACATTCTTCAGCGATCGCCTCGACGACCCTACGCAGGACCGCCCCATCTCTCTCTGGCTGCCTCGCGAGTCGGCCTCCATGTTTGCCCTCTTTGTCGAGTGGGTTCACCGAGGTTCGCGCTTCCGCTGGTACATTGACGATGCCGTCATCAACGCCCGCGAGACGGGCGACCAGGAGCTCCGCGACTTCCACTGGGCCATGATCCGCCTCCACCTCTTTGCCTCGCATCTCTCCCTCTACCGCCTGCAAGACCTCATCATGGACGCTGTCCAGGACCTGTATCTGCGCTGCGACTGGGACGTGCCTCCCAGCCTCATCACCTACCTCTACACGCAGTGCGAAGATCTCGCTGCCGTGAGACTCCGCCGCTGGGCCGTCGCCATGATTGCCTTTTCCTTTGAGGGCGGCCCCCATCTCGACTTCGATTCCCAAGACGCCACCGAATCAGAACCCGCCCGCTTCAGCGATCTCTTTGAGCAGCTCCCTGCCTTTGCCGCCGACTATGAGCTTCACATGCGCAAGATGCGCGCCTCCACCCTCGACATCCGCTTCAAGAACCCTCAGCTTCGCATTCCCGCCAACCGCCTGCGCAACGACGAGCGCGCATTCGGCTTCCGCCAGTGCTCGTTCCACTCGCACCGCTCCACCGTTGGCGAGCGCCGTTGCCCTCACGAAGCAGCTTCGGAAAGGGCGCACACCCCCCAGCCTTCCACAGCAGTCAGTTCCCGCGGATCAGTAGTAGCAGGCCTAACAACAGCAAGCCGGAGGAACAACAAGGATTTTGTGCCGAAGCCGCTCTTCTCCGGGCGTGGGGACGAAAGGAAAGCAGACGATGATGACGATCCCATCTCTAAAGCTATCAAGCATGTGAGATCAATTTCAAGCACCTTCAAGAGCTGAGAGGAGATAGAGGATGAGAAGCAACACAATGGAGACGACGCACAAAGATACCCCCCACACTCACTGATACAAGTGACCCAACAAGAGCCTTTGAGCCTTGATTTTCTTTGCCTAAAATTATTCTTTATGCTTGTATATACCCCTTTTTGTCGGCCTCTGCGAGGCTCACTACTTTTTTCACACAGGAAACCATCTCGGGGCTCTGTCGAAGCTGCCTGTTGGTTATCAACTAGGAAGTTGGATAATTCTAGAACTTAGTTAAAAATTAATTCATGATGAGATATGAATAAGAACAACTATATCAACAACAAGAGATTTTTTTTTTTTTTGGGTTAAAACTTGGGCACCATGCAAATATCTACCAGATGTGAACTGTCGTACGTCATGTTCATATCATGACATGTGAATTGACATCTGTCATACGTCGAAATGACGAGACCCGAAGTTAAGAGCCATGTTGTATGATTCGCCAATTGGTTTTTTTTTAGAAGGGCACAGATGCAAGCCATTGCAGACGCCAATGCGCCATGACGGCAAGAGATGGCCAACCAACTTTGACACATAACGCACAGCAAAACGACACAAATCGAGACTAGCTAAACAAGGGGTGAAGAGGAGGGCGAGGGCGCAGGTTTGAGGCTCTCCCACGTTTGCGCTCTTGGTTGCTTTTCTGCACGAGGCTTGAAAGCTGGCGCCATCATATCCAACTGGTACCAGCAAGGAGCTTGGGTCCGCCCGCCGCCGGTTAAAAAGCAGCTCCCGTCCCGCCATCGGGAAGCTGGGTCTCCCAGCTAAAGGAGCAAGCAAGCCAAGGTAGATAGCTCGGGGATCGGGGCTCAGGGCTCGGGGCTTTGTCAGCGGCCTCGCAACCGGTATCTGTAACAGCAGCTAAACTAGGTAGGTCTGCGGCAGTCAGCGCGGCTCCGATGGCTGGCCAAGGTCAATCAACTCGGACAGGCAAGTTGCTTGTAAGCCGCCAGCTAGGGCCGGGTCCGTCATTCATTCATTCATTCATTCATTCATTCATTCAGTCCGGGCCTTGGCTTGCTGCAGCACTAGCAACAGGTGAACGAACCAACCCCCCTCCCACGCCGTCGCCAACTAGCTCCATCAGATCCGGCTTTCCCAACGGTCTTTGGGCGTCTTTTCCCAGTGGGGAAAAAAGGAAAACAAGGAAGAAGAAACCGGGTTTCATGTCAAGTCGGGGTACAACGTCATTATCTCTTTTTTTTTTTTTTGGCTGGGTGTCATCGTAATCTGCCAGTTGACATGTTGAGAAATGCGGCTCAGCTTGCCTGTTTTGATCAAGGCATATTTTTTTTGTCAAGATGCATGATGATTTTGAGACGTATACTTATGCAAATTTTACTTTGTGTTGTGTTTTTTTTTCTCCGAGATGGGACATCAATAATGGATCAGAATGCCACTCGTCTCCCGTGTGTGATAGGGCGGGAAAGTTGATTACGTCTCGCAGCTGCATGCATTATTGGACACCAAGATACATCAGGGTACAAGGAACTATGCTCATGCATGATATCACGCTAACAGGTAGATTACGACTACGCTGCAAACCCAACACCAAACTCATTCACTTTCAGCATAATTGGTAAAGACAAAAGTTTGTGTCATATGTCATTTCTCGTCCTATGAACACCTAATATACTCCAGTAACCATGAAATCATTATCCTCCTAATCCAGGCGGCGGGTTACAGGCATATCAGAATGTCACCGTCCAAATCGGTCCTCTGGCCAGAAACGTCCCATGAGGAACTTTCAATGACCTCGTCCCTGCTTTCAGGAACAGCCGTAGCCTGAGGCAAGATGAAAACAGGAAAAAAACAGGAAAACACAACACTGAGGGCACTGATGGCCTGCTTAACTGGCTGGTCATTTCCATCGTATCATAGCTTCATGAGTTGAGAGCAGAAGAAATAAAAATAAAAAAATCATCCCGAATCCAGAAGATTGAAAGAGAACACACAAAAATGTCAAAATCCCTCCCAGATCTTTTCCAAATAAAGCAGAGAAGTGAACAATGGTTGAGAGAGGTCGTTCAATCTGATGAGTTACCAAAATGTCACTCAAATCAAAGGTGAGAGAGCAAGGACTCATTGAGTCCTTGATATGTGAAGGTCGGAGATGAGACGAAGAGGTAGAAGGTGAAAAAAAGACAAGGAAAAAAAAAAAAAAAGGAAAATAGCGTAGTAATGGGATGTCGTCAAGCGGTTCGTTGCCGTCTAAGGTATGCATCATGGTATGATATGGTTATGGTATGCGCCTTTTGTGACTGAAAAAGATGATGACCCCGGGTTCAATGTCTCGTCCATATACTCGTGAATCTCGTTGGAGAACATGAACGTGTGAGCAAATGTACAAAAGAAATCAAAAGTAGCAAAGGAAAAATAGATCAAGCGCGTGTGCGTGTGCGTGGTGATGGCATTAGAGAGGTGACTCGGATCGTCGGCGAGGTCGACTGCGGAAATCCTTCAGCCGCTCATCAATGTAGGCAAGCCGAGCTGTGAGGGAGGCACGGGTCACAGGACCGGCCTCTCCAGACTGCTGGAAAGTGTTATAGGGCCGACGAATGGTTCCAATGTCAATGCTGGATGAGTGGGTATGGCGGCTGGGCAGCGAATGGCTCGAGTTGCCCAGGGAGAAGGGTGATCCTAGGCGCGCAGGCGCCTCGGCCGGAGGAGCCAGCGTCGCAGATTGAGCGATTGGCCCAGTGCGGGAAGCCTCAAAGAGCTCCTGGAGATTGGTGCGGGGCACAAATAACTTCTCACGGTCGTCAAAGGACGAGCTAAACTTCGGCAGCTGAGGTGCTGTGCTGGGACCCTCGATGGTGGCTGCGGTGGTGGAGGTAGTCGTGGAGGATGGGTCGATCCAGAGATCTGATCCCAAGCTGGGCCGCTTGATCCTTCGTGGTGGCTCCAGGAGCGGCTGCTTGGACCGTCGCTTCACAGTAGAACGGCTGCGTGTGAGTCTCACGGGAGACTTCAGGCCGCGGTGCGGGCCGGTTGTGTTACCGCGTCGTCGCAGGTCCGAGTCAATCACAAAGCTGGAGGGCAGGGAGCTCGAGGAACTCGGGCCATAGCTTCGGGAAGTGAATGGGGACGCGAGCTGGTTTCGCTCCGACTCGAGAGGTTCGTATCCGGGGAGAGAGGGGAATGCCTCCGTGTAAGGCTGGGGAGGAGGGAGCTCTTCGGGCTCCGGCTTGGAGCCGGTGAGCTGGGCCAGCGGGCCTTGCGGGTGCATCGACTCAGAAGTGCTCACGGCAAGCGACATGACCATGTCCTGGCCGGAGAAGACCGAGGGAGAGCGAGCGGGAGCACAGCGTCGGTTCCAGAAGCGCGTGGCGGCCTTGCCAAAGGGGGTTGGGCTGTTGGCCATGTACTGGTGGTTGCGAGCCGTTGTTCTGGCATTGGCCTTGCAGAGCTCGCGGAGATGGGCTCGGGTAGCCGCGCAGGTATGAGGCCATTGCACAAAGGTGCCCGCGAGCTGGCCCGTGGGTGTGGTGCTACCGCTACCGGCCCTGCTTCCTTTCCAGCTCCTCTTGGCCTCTCGCGATACACGCAGCGTCACCCCATGCGGAGGGATGCCGCTCTTGCCGAGGCGAAACGGTGTAACTTTGGGATCTTGCAGGTACATCATGTATGTGGACCAGAGGTGCTGGCTCATGGCATTGGTCCAGGGGGCTCTTCTCTTTCCCCTGGCCGCAGAGATGGGCTGCGCCTTGATGGTCTTCTGCGTGTCCTCAGCGAGGGGGAACTCGCCAGCCAGGTCGGAGTCGTCTACCTCTGGGCTCACGCAGCGGTTCAATTCCTCGGAGCTGACTGAGAAGTAGCTCAGCAGCGAAGCGCTGGTGTGCGTAGAGTGGGACGTGGAAGGGCGGCTGGACTCGTAGTCGGGGCTCGATTC
This sequence comes from Calonectria pteridis, assembly GCA_022837005.1. Taxonomy (NCBI): domain Eukaryota; kingdom Fungi; phylum Ascomycota; class Sordariomycetes; order Hypocreales; family Nectriaceae; genus Calonectria; species Calonectria pteridis. The sequence goes on along the minus strand of JAKZGU010000001.1, from coordinate 664,106 downwards.
CAGGCTGCTGAGGGTCGAGTCGATGGACCAGCTGGGGTAGTGCTTCGGCGAGAGAGAAGGCACAACTCCGGGCTCGGCTCCCGGGGCAGGAGTCTTTGGGGGGGAGAAGATGCGGGCGCCGTGAGGTGTAAGAGGCATATCATCAATGTCGCTCAACTGGGCCATGGGGTACATGTTGTCGGGCATCTCCTCATCAAGTACGCGGGGCTCCTCAATGCTGGGAATAGGAATGTCCGCGGCGGCCACGGACGCGAGGAACTGCTGTGTGGGTGCATTGAGGTTGGATGCATTCCTTCTCTTCACTCGAAATCGCGGTCGCGGAGGTGAGGGCGGCTGGGCATCACCCTCGGCCATGGGCTCGGGAGTCCTGAGCTCGCAGTCGGGGCGGGCGTCTTGCGACCAAGCAAGCGCAAGTGGTTGCAAGGGAGGCATGGTGGAGCGCGAGGTATGTTGTTGCTGTGAGGCGGCGCGGCGGGAGCTGGAGGCGTCCAGGGTATAAGTAGGTGAGGGAACGGAGCCAGAAGCAGTCGCACCAAAAGGGAAGGCAACCTGCGTGTTTCGGGACGTGACAGCAATGTCTTAGATCTAGTCGGCGTCACTCGAAGCTGCAACTGGTGTTGGAGAGGCTGGAGGGTGCGATTAGAGTTGTCAGCCAACGTCGAGCCGGCGCCGAACAAGGGTTAGAGCAGCGTGCAGCGCGCTCGATGGGAGATTATATCAATCAGCTGGTGTTTTCGCCCAGAAGAAAATCGCAAAGCGAGAAGGAAACGCGGCCAGCGGAAAGAGTCGGCGACGGTGTTGAGAGAGGCGAATTATCGGTCGACGCGAGTGGGATAGAGGCGAGGAAAGCCGACAGCGGTCGCGAAGAGCCGGGGGGGTTAAGGAATTCGAGCCGTGTGAACGGGGGTGTTTCTTTATTTTTTCAGAGGCAAGACAGACAAGGAAATTGGGACGTGCTGCTTCATAGACTCGTAGTCGTTATTCTTGACGTTGGGGCGTCGTGCGTCGATTACCAGCCGGGCTGAGTGGTCCGGTCGCAAAAGGGTAGTGTTTACTCTGGCGCGCGCCTTGTCGCAGTTGTGAGTTGACAACAAAACAGACTCAGTCTGACACGCGATAGCCTGACGCAAAAGAAAAAGAAAAACCAATTCAACTCTTCAACTCAACTCAACTCAACTCAAGTCACCCAGCCGCGAAACGGCACACAGGCACAGAGGCACGGGGGCAAAGGGGGGGATAGGGGAGGATGGGCGCAAACGAAGGACTGGAATGGGGAAAAGGTGAGGAGAGAGATCAAGGTGGATGGGTGTGGCGGGTGTGCCGTGGGTATGTATGCTGGGCTGGTTGTGTGCTGGGTGCTTCCCAGTGGCCCGCGGCTGGCTCACCACACAGGTGAGGACGGGAGGGTCACGTCCACTGTTTGGGGCGCTGTCTATCGCTGTTCGCTGGCCCCGGTAGCGCACTACTGCCCAGCCCAGGGCCTGTCCAGGGCCCCGTCGCAAGGGCCGTCCTGGTGGGCCAACAACGAACAGCGGGTGGCGCGAACCCTACCGGCTTTGCCAAAGGTACTTGGGGTACTTGCCGTGCCTCACCTGGGGCCTTTCAGTGGCTCACCAGCCCTGCCAGAACTGGGGCTCACAGGTGGAGGGTGGAGCTGGGAGCCCCCATGTGCTTCGCTGTCGCACCTGTACCGCCAGGTACTTCGGCAGGTACCACGCACCCTCAACCTCGACCTATCTCGTCCCTCCCCCTCCCCCCTACAAGCCCCCCAACATGTGCAGCGAGCTAGCGCGCACGCCCTGGGCGAGAGTCCACTCCGGCAGCGCCCGCCGCGAGAGACGATCAATCGGCGGTCAGTCGTTCGGCGGGCTGGTTTGACCACGGCGGCCACCAGCAGCATCACGCAGCAGCGCGCAGCAGGGGTCCTCTCGGCCAAGGTGGTGGTGATGGTGGCGGACGGGATAGATGAGCGCGCACGCTTGGGTTGGCCTGTAGACGGGTTTGTTTGGTCTCTGGAACAAAAACAGATGTCCTGATGGGGGATAGGCACGAGGCGGTGGAATGCGCAGTTCGATGACGGGAGTGACAGTCTGAGTCAATCTGGAGGAGTAGCGCAAAGAATAGCACCAAGAATTGATGTCCGGTCTATCTGCGCATCGACGAATCTGTCACGGCTGGGCTGGGCCCCTCCTCAGGCTGCTCCTGATCCTACACGTTCGCTCCTGCTCCTCCTCCGCTCCGGTACCCCCCTCGCCTGCCACGCCGGGCCCTCTAGGGTGGCTGCTGTGATTTACAGTACAGGCCCGATGCTACGCAATGGTTCCGTCTGGGCAGGCCCTGGACGAGATGAATTGCGCCTGCATCCCGCATTCTGCAACGCTGCACCTATCCTTTGAACCTTCTGGCTAATAAACCAAGCACATGTGACTCGAATAGGGAATAGTAGCTGTTAGGCTTGCTTGGGGTCTCGCATGCGCATATGCGTCGTACGGAACAGTGTGCGTGGGAACGGCTGTGGGAGTGGCCGCGGGATGCACCACGACAGCCCGGAGGCTGCATGCCCCCAGACACGCAGATGGGACCTAACGATGATGATGATGTATCCGCATATCCCACCCACACGCCCCCAGCACCAGCACCCAGCAGCCATACTGCTGCTCCCCTACACAAAAGATACGTAGCTCTCTCCCTCCTCTGGACGCCCATGGACCAGTGGCTCGACAAGCCCGCAGACTGCAGCAAACGCGTCGAATGGAGTCAAAACACGGCCACAGCTCCATTCTGACCAGTAGCTCCCATTGTTATGATTGAGAGTGAGACAAGTGGCCCGGAGCCAGCACGGATATTTCCCCAACATGCCATGTCATGACCACGTAGGTCCCCATTGGTGCGAGCGTTCGCTGGCACATGGCACCAGCAATGGGTGACTACGTAGACTACCTAAAATGACACCAGACGAGCGGTGATGCTTGCGAGCAAGAGCGAGAGGAACTTGCTTGGCTTGGTGGGCCTTGTTCACGTTAGAATAGGCGCCATGGGCAAAGGTTGAGCTTGGCCTCTGTTTACGGCCGCAGCCACTGGGGCGGCAGGGCGGTAGAAGCAACTATCCCCAAGGCCCCCCCCCCTCTATGGAAGCTTGTCGTTGGAAGAAAAGCGGGAGGTTGGCCCAACCAGGCCGTAAAACTCGGCCCTAGCTCCAATGTCCCATTCGGTTGGTGTGTGTGTGTGTGGCGGCGCAGATGTAACCCGGCGGTAAAACAAAAAAGAAGGAGGGGAGATACTTAAAGAAAAAAAGGCCCGCTTCGAGGAAAAAAAGAGAGACGGTAGGAGTTGTGGTGGCAGCGGTGCTTGCAATTGGTAGCCAGCCCGGAGGGGGATGGCTTCAAGTGAGGGGTTGACAATAGTCATGATACGCCGCCTCCAGCGTCAAGCGCGGAATAAATGGTTGCAAACCTAATTCGCAGAGCTTCATCACTACAATAGAGTTTGATCATGGGCTTGTCAGACTTTTTAACAAGTTTTTCTGTTTACAATGCCATTTTTTTTGGCCCCATTTCCTTCCGTCAGCCCTAAGGTTTGAATATTTTTGCGAGAAATACTGGACTGTGCGGTTTCGCGTATTCGAGGACGCGAAAATGGCACGTATGGACGCGTCGCCTGTGGCCAGTCAAATGCGCCATATCACACAAGCACCGTCACTGTTTTTCATGGTTCTCTACAATTTACCACTCGCCCCAATACAGCCCCCATGTATCCAATCTGTGCGACATGACATGACCTGCTCGCGACCCTGCTCGGTGGTATTGGGGGAGTCTCGATATTAAATCCCCATGGCTCGTCGTTTGGAAACGGTGGGGTCAATGGGCAGCGTGTTAGTTGTGTGTGTTTCGGGGTATTATAATAAGAAGCTTGTGCTGCAGTCTGAGCCAGTGTACATCCGTCATCCTTCGTCGGTCAGTGCTGTCAAGAGAGTTTTTTTTTTCTCTTGCGGAGAGGATTTAGGCTCGGGCTGGGGACCTAAAGCTAAGTGGCACTCCTCGCACCGAGTCGAAACTCCAGCCCGAAATGGACCAGGGACCAGAGAATCGGACAGGGGCAGTTGAAGGGGTAAGTAAGTGATGGTCCAATGCGATGCTTGAGTCACTTGCTTGCTCATGTGGGTGCGGAATGGCTCGGTTGGCCTGCTTTTGCTTGATTGCTTGCTTGCTTAGGTGTCTTGCCCACCAACCAAGCCCGTATGCAGCCCTTAGGCCCAAAGCAAGCCCTCGGCCAGCTCTACGTCAGGCTTGCGTGCCCCATTTTCCCCATCGTGGGCGATTCCTGTGACGGCATCGGAGAGGGGAGCTGTCGTCGCAAGTGCCAACCCATCATCAACGCGCGCCACTGATTTGCGAGTGTGCACAATTGAGGCCCAACACCAGAGACAAAAAAAGACACAAGAGACATGCGGTGAAGCCGTTGGACCACGAGGGCTCCGATGAACTCGATGACCGTGCTCGGTGCTACCGTGGGACCAAACCCAACGAATCCTGTGTCTCTCCTCTGGATCGCGGGACAGGAAAACTTGCAAGTCAAAATTTCTTTTCTTTTCCTTCACGGCCGTCTCAATCAATCCCTGGAGCTCATGGATCAAGGGCTCGGCTCTTTAGACCTTGGATGTAGGAATAGATTGGGAACATGGAACATGGATGTCCGACTAGTCTGCATCTGGGTGTGATCAGCACGCGACCTTCTCTCCGTAGCGGCTGCCGCAGCGCCCCTGTTCCATGTCGACATGTTTCCCACGGTCCAAGGACCAAATTGTCTGAGCGGCATCACGGCCGCCAGACATGTCTACGTCTCGCATGTATTGCAAGGCCAGAGAGAGTGACATGTCCTGATCGTCTTTGATGTCACCCACCCTCCTTCAGGGCTGCTGATCGCAGACCTGCAACGGTCGGGACATGGGGGGGCGCCACCACGGCCAGGGTTCGCGAAGGAGATGAATGAGGAGGAGGGGGGGAAGAGGAGGGGGAGAGAGAAGCTTGTCGCATTCCACAGCGTGAACCGTTTACAGTGGCCGTCATACTCGGCCGCGCGAATCTCGATGCGCCGGCTTAACCTATCATGGTCGCGTCTTGTTTGTGCATGTCCGGGGAGCATTACGTCGTGCTCGTCGCGGCTACATACTTGGAAAATTATGCGACCGGGTGGTCCTCTCTGCGGCGTAAATGCGCTCCGTCTCATAGTGCTTGCTTGCTTGCTTGCTGGAGTCGCGACTCTTTCCGTCGGCCACCATGCTAGTAGAGGCACACGCACACACTAATTTTATATAGACTTACAAGTACGCTGAAGCAGTTCGTTCCCATTGCTTTCCCTGCTTCCCATGTCGCGTGGCTGCCGACGCACGCCTCGGCGCCGCCCGCAAGGCAGCTTTATTTACTTTCGCATCTTTTGTTTGTTTATTTGTTTATTTTTTTATTTTGTTTTGATGGGTGGATACGACTTACCGAGTAACCAGCACAGGTGAGATCAGATCCAGCGCCGAGGGACTCGCGTGTGACACAGGTGCGTTGGCTCCGAATGCACACTCACTGGCGTGTGCATTCCTGCCTCCCTCCTGTGCTCGCAGGTCCTGGCTGGCTGGGCTAAGACTGCGCGGCATTGGGGCTAAGGTAGGGTCCCCAATGGGGCCCAGGAAGTCCAGAGGAGCTGAGGCGCTGGGGGATCAGCGAATGTGCTGCTGCTGCCGCCCCCCCGCCGCCCTCTGCCGCCGCAGCGTGAGGCGAGGCGATGGACTGATAATCGCCGACCGGGGCCTAGCGTCCTCCTTCAGGTACCTGCGTGGCCTGTACTGTATGTCTCAGTCACTACCCGGAGTCCGGATGACAGGCGACCGGGATGCCCCCTCCGGGAGAAGCTGGTCATGCGTTTCCGCTCATCGACACTGATCGCCCTCCTGTTCTAGACCAGTGTTTAAAAAGATCTTGGAAAAAAAAAAAAGAAAGCAAAAACAAAAAACAATACACGCACAGCGGACGCGCCGGCTGACAGCCTGCGCCCACCCCATCATCTCCACTTGCAAGGAGCTGCCCAGCGGGAAGCCGTGGTGGCATGACATAATTGTTGACGCATCTTAAATTGAGATGAGAGCTCGGCATGGAAACTTGGGGAAAGAAGGCATGTGCTTCTCCTGAGTTTGCCACCCATAATTACTACGTACATCGATCCTGGGCCTGCGGGTGCCCGGCATACGCTCGGCAGATGTCAGACGAACGATGCATCATCGACTCAGAGAAGAGACGGAGGAGAGCAAACGGTTACCCAATGACCAAGCGCAGCGGTTCACGAACAGTAGCTTTCAGTTTGCACCCGATCCTAAAGTTCTTTAGAACCTAACTTGTCAACCTAAACCTATTTTATGTAATCTAATTATTTTATACGAGAGTCCGCCAGGCCCTCATTTTGACGACATGTCTACGAATCCGACTCTGGATGATAAATGGCTGACGCTATACGCCTACGCCAACCCCGCCTCCCACAACGAGGTCTCGTGAGTTTGGAATTAACAACGGTCGCAGGACTTGCGATTTTTCGGAGGAATAAAATAACATAAGGCTTTAAAAATGGGCACTGTCTAATTGATTTATATATATAACTTATTAGAGAAGCATTGGGAAATAAATAAGGCTTAGGAGTAGTGATATGAGGTAGATTGATGAGGCGATCCCAAACTTTTGGGCGACAGTGAACTCACGTGGAATGACGAACGGCGCAATCGAATATCCTCAACTGTGCTCCTGAGCTCCCATATCGGTAGCCAGCCCAAAGTTATTCTTTGCTCAGTCCAAGTAAATGCTCACCACTGGGACACCCTTTCTTTCATAATTGTCAAACTTCAACCCACAAAACCTGAAAGCTAGCATGATCCGGCGCTGTTTCCCAATGAATATACCTTTTGATTTCATCGCTTATCTTCTTTGGTTAGTACATGGACAATGTGGAATGGTGGGTTGTATGCATTTCCTTGTGCTGCGCGGATTACATTGTGGGGCTTGAATCCTCCGACGCAGATGTGTCAAAGGATTTGTTCAGCATCACGCTGCCAACTTCCATCCTCGCAGTGACATCCCGATAGAAAGCAAAGGACCGAAGCCTGCGAGAAAAACCTTGTCAAGGAGACTCTTCTTCAAGGACCCAGGCACCAACGTATCTGTTACATCCACCACTGGTCGTGCCCTGATCAGTGCAAGACAGAGACTATCGAGAGCCTCGGACCGTTCGCGGCTCAGATCACTAGGAATCGAGGAGGTCAATTTTTCTGGAACAGACTGGGGAGGTTTGGGTGTTCCGCGGAGAGGTGCTCGATTGGAAGAAGCAAACTGTTGGATGCGAGCTGGAGTTTGAGACTTGAAGATGTCTCCATCGTCCAGAGACGAGCCTGGAGTAGGCGTCGCTTCAAAATTGTAGATTGAAGGGCCTTTCTCAAAAGAATTCATATATGAATTTCACGCTGGCAACATAAGTTCTAATAACAAAAAAAGTGCCGGAAAGATGGAGTGGAGAAGTCATTGAAGAACAGAAGGAGCTGAATGGAAACTGAAATGTTCGTGAATCACTGCTTTCTTTATTAAGGACTTTTTTATTCTCTTGTATTTATATATCAGTAGTTTGCCGCCTGTTTGAGGCCCGGCGAGCCCCCGTCGAACCCCTGTGCGTCCGAGTTGCTTCTTGGTAGGTAAGTTATCACCTCTTAGGCTCTTAGGCTCTTATGCTCTTAGACTCAGTCCACTAATCTCTTAGGTTCAAACACTCTTCGCTTGTTGGGTGTGACAAGTTTGACTCTAGTCGGCAGCTGCCAAACTGGCACTGGCACTGACGCTGATACTGATGCTGCTCAGGAAATTTTTCCTAACGATTCCCCTTTAAATACCAATGCTTTGCCCTCTCTCTTCTATTCTCTTCTCGCTCAACAACAATTCACGCTGGCGCCTATCTTGCACCAATAATTATTGTGCCATGAAGATGGTCACTGCGACCATAATCATTGATATCATATTTTTTTGTTACATTCGAGAATAGGAACAGCTCAATACAGATACGCGCAGAACAGATAGACTTTCCAATCTATCGGTGCGATTGCTCTCGCATCAAACCATCAACTTTGCACAATATTAAGAGCCACGTGCAGCCATGGTTCAACGTCATTACCGACCAGATTATTTACGGCTTCGGGTTTGCAGCTGTCGTTATCGGCCTCTTCGGTGTGAGGTTTTCCACCTTTGGAAGTCGATGGAAGGATTCGTCTTTATACAGTCCTAACTGGTTTGCCGGCGGATCGAAGAAGCTCTTTGCGCTGACGGAGGTACTTGCACTACCTCCTGAGACACCTGGTGATTATCTTGTGAACCGGATCAGGGAATTGGAAAGGCATTTGGATATTGAGAGAAGTGAAGTCGATACGCAGAAAGCCACCATCGAAGACGCCAAGAAGAAAACCGCCGCTCTAGAAACCAGTATCGCCGACCACCAAAACAACATGATACTGACAGAGATGAAATCAAATATCATGTGGTTAAACTGGCCGAGACCATCATTGCGACTCACTGCGATAGAACCGCGAAGGTCGAGACTACTGTCGCCGAGGAGCATGGTGCTAGAATCGCTGAACATGGTGCGCGCACCGTTGACCTCCGTGTTACTGTTCCCAAGCTTCGTGCTATAGCTGCCGAGTCTGAAAGGTTGAATGCGCTGTTCGGTACTTTCGAGAAGATGAGCCTAGTCACACTGGGTCTTTGAGGGGTTCAAAGGCTGAGTGTTGGGGAACTCGAAACCTTTGTCGCAAGACGGAGTTAGAGGTTGGCATCAAATCGCATGCAATGAAGAAGATATGCCATGTTCTTCAGCCTAGCTGCTGCGGAATAATAACCCCAGGGCATTATACTCCAGTTGTAATGTCTTGCTGTGGAAAACTTAGTGTGTTGACTTGGGTCACGACCTGGATGCTAGACTGCGAGTGTACTAAGCAAAATAATCCTGCCCAATTTTTTTTTCACAACATTCGAGGGATAAAAAATATATATTCTCAAAAATAACCCAATAAATAATCATTCGTTAGATGTAATCGTACATGTGCTTTTCATTTGGCTAATACTAAGACCCAGTGCCTTATTGCGTGGACTCTCGAGCGTGTTACATAAGCAGGATACAGTCCATGCAAAGATAAGGGCGGAAAAAAAAATCGTTCCTCGAGCATTATCTTTTCCAGTTGGGCAGATAGACGTACTACGGGTAATTCCGTGTCTATTTGGCAGCTGAATGAGCAGCCTCAGTCACATCAAGTAGAACCATGTCCTCAGCCAGCCTCATTTAGATATATGGGGTCTAAATCCTGTTTAGCTTCGCATTAGTCGGCCAGTCAACTCTCACAGCATCAGTAAATACCTAATTCTGGAAAATTCAGCTGTCAGATTCCAGTGTGGCGGCATGTAGGTCTGGGCTCGAGGCATGCCGTGGCATGGTGATCGTGTGCTCTGTTTCCTAAACGGTAACGAGGCTTTTCCGCAGATGCTCTAAAAAGAATAAACCCGAAAATTAAAAAACAACATTCAGATGGATGCATGTTCATGCAAGACCTTTTGCGTCCTCCCCGCAGCTTCCCTACCTTGGGCCTGGAATGAGGCCTTGAGCTTGGAATGGTGACGTCGCATTTGCTCGATTGAACGAGGTCGTGCGAGCTGCACGCACTGCACGCGCTGGGCCGCTCCTGCTGAGGCCCGCCGGCCGGACATAATTTTGGCCATGTGTGTACCCACCGCAAGTCATCGGTGCAGGCATTGATTGAGGCCACGCGACAGCTGACATGTTCCAGCTCTGCACCTCTGCACCTCTGCACCGCACACGTGCATCCAATAATCAATAGTCGGCGGCGGCAAAGAGCTGTCGCCATCCCGGGACGCATGCGCACCGCTCGCAGAGTTCACGACCCCGCCCGGGACCGCTGCGGCGGCGCCAAGCCCTGTGGGTGCGGGATGACACACGGCGCATTCCGGCCGTCTGCCACTGGGCCACACACAACTTTTCTCCGACACACCTCGATGGCCCTACGGCCTACACGTCTTTTATAAAGAAGACTGTCTCTCGTCTGGAGCACAAGAGCCTCTCTTCTCATCTTATCCATCGCCAGCTACGTCTGTGCTCCCATCAACTTCTCCTCCCATCAAACCACAGCAAATAACTCGCCACCATGGCCCCCACTCTAGACGCCAACGATCTCTTCGTTGACTTGAACAATGTCAAAGATAAGCTAACACCACTGGATCCCAACGCCCCAAACCACCTATGGGCCATTGTTGACATGGGAAGGTTGGTTTCTGCCCCGTTGATCCTGCTGTGCTCTTGTTCATGACTAGCTAACCTATACCTCAGCAATGGCGTCCGCTTCTCCATCACAGATCTGTCACCACCCAACACCCGTCTTCTCCGTCCTCTCTACTCGGATCGAGCTGGCATCTCCATTTTTGATGCCCTCGAGATCAAGTCAGAGGATGAAATGTACATCCCCGAAGAGACTATTGACGAGGTTTCAGATGCCGTGGGCCGCTTCAACCAGATTGCCGAAGACTTTGGCGTCCCTGTGAAGCAGAGGATGGTCATGGCCACTGAGGCCATGCGCAAGTCCAGGAACAACGGCGACATGCTCATCGCCCTTAACAAAAAGGCTCCCGGCGTCAGCGTCAACATCCTTGACGGGCACGTGGAGACGCTCTGCGGTGCTGTCATGGGTTCGCGCAGCGGCCTCGTCGATGTAAAGGACGGAGCCTTGTTCATGGATCTCGGCGGCGGCAGCGTGCAGCTGACCTGGGTGCAAACCGACCTGAAGGATTACGAATTTCAGGCTGCAAAGTACGGCCAAAGCTTGCCGTACGGTGCGGCTAAGCTGAAGCAGGTCATCGACGAGGACCTCAAGAAGAAGGACAAGAAGAAGGACGACGAAATCATGTCCATTAAGGGCCTCGACGAGGGGCTGGTCTCGGCCTACGCTGAGCTCTGCAACCAGTTCCCCAAGCTGCACAGCATCAGACAAGCATACAGAAACGGCGACAAGCACGCCAAGGTCAACGTCTACATGTGCGGCGGCGGCTTCCGAGGATACGGCAGCATGCTGATGCACAACGACGAGACACACCCCTACCCCATCCCCTCGACCAACGGCTACACGGCCCCTGGCAAACTCTTCTACAAGGTCGACAAGATGCGCAAGGTCAACGACGAGTACGACGGCAAGATCTTTGGCCTGTCCAAGCGCCGCCGCCAGCAGTTCGACGCCATTGCCGTCGTCATCAACGCCATCACAAAGGTCATCCCCAACATTAACCAAGTCACCTTCTGCGGCGGCTCCAACCGCCAGGGCGCCCTGATGATGAAGATGCCCAAGGATATTCGGGAGAGCAACCCCCTCGACGCCCTGGCATTCTCCAACAAGCACGAGAAGGAGGTCCTGACGGCCGTCTCCAACCTCCTCCAGAAGGCCCTGCCCGAGGGCTTCGATTTCTCCGAGACGCCCACCATCTTCAACCAGCACCTGGGTCCCCTGTTCGCAAAGGACATCTGGGGCCGCGCCGGCTACGATGGCGACGCAAACACTGCCCAAGCCCTCAGCCACGCTGTCCACCGTGACCCCGAGGTCCCTGGCCTGTCGCATCTCGGCCGTGCTCTGCTGGGCCTCACCACCTCGGCGCGATGGGCCGGCAACCTTGGACCCCTAGACGCCAAGCTCTTCGAGGGTCTTACAGAAATTGTCGAGAACCAGGGCGAGTACTCGCCAGCCTTCTGGGCCGGCTACATTGGCGCCGTGGCCAGCGTCATCGCCACCGTTATCCCCGTGTTCCCCAAGAGCGCGCACGAAGTGGCTAATGCATTCGAGTAAGTTGAAAACCAACATCCATAATGTTCTATGAGACGAAAAGAAAAAAGAGACAAATCATGACTGACACGTCATTTAGGATCTCTGCTCGCATCAAGGGCGACGAGAAGAAGGACAAGAAGCGCGAGATTCGCTTGCACATTGACATCAAGCCAGGCTACGGCAAGGGCATTAACGTCAAGGAGCTCGGAGAGAACATTGAGGAGACTGCGAAGAAGCGAGGATCCAAGAAGGCTAAATTCACCGTGACTGCCGAGATCACACACCTATGAATTTTTCGTTTGCGCGCTATAGAAAAAAAGAAATCCCATCAGAGGGGAACCGCCCCGTAAAAACTCGAGTCAAAGCCCTCCCTTATAAAAAGTAAAACGACTGTGGCCACACACACTTAAATACAAAGAAGATATCGTTATCAATTTTTCCATTGTGCTTTTCTTTTTGGGTGATAATCAATATAAAATGAAAAAAAAAAAAGAGGTACGTTCATGTTCGCGAAAACGACAGAAAAGGGGTCATTGCTCTTTGTCTTTCTTGTTCTTTCTTGTTCACATTACTCATAATCATTGTCATGTTTTTTCTTTCTTTCTTTTTTCCTTTTCAAGGTTACTGCCCCTCATGATTTCGAGGAGCCCTTGGTGTTCCGTTGCCGGGTGTTGAGCTTCTTGAGCTCGTGGTTTACGACCAGCACGCATAGCATGCGGTCGGTCTCATTCTTGGACTTTTGGATCTTCTCGCCTGCTTTCAAGTTAGTCGACCTGTTTTTTCTTTCTTATGAGAAATGCATTCAAAGGGCTACTTACACCACTCTTTGCGAGAGTCAAACAGGTCCTTGGCGTGCTTGCGGATCCTCTTGGCATCAGGCACCCAGGAGTACTCTGGGGACTTGGTCCAGTCCATGGACATCTCGAGACTCTTCTTGGTGCGGAACTGGTAGTGGTAGAAGACGGTGATGAGAGGAAACACCTTGTCAACCAGCCATTGGTAGGTGGCCTGGACGTGACCGACTGCGCACTGTCAGTTAGCTTTTTTTGGATTCGCACGAACTGAGAACTGGGGTTTCTTACGCATCTCTGCATCGTACATGCCACCCATCTTGGTGATGTGGCTCTCGAATCCGTGCACGAGATCGCGGTACATCAGCATGAGCTGCCACACGCAAGCCCAGATTGCCGGCTTGTCCTCAGCCTTGACGGGACCCTGCTGCATCAGGCAGTCGTCCAGCTGCTTGAGCACATCGTACTCAACAGACTCTAGGGCCTTGCGAGCAATTTGCCTCAGCTCAGCTTGCACCGTGATGGGCAAGTTGGTCAGCTTATTGCCCGAAGCTCGACACGTGAAGACGGGAGTCTTCCAAATCTTAAAGTAGCAGTTCATCCTATGAACTTTAGAGACCAAGTCGTGCTGGAATCGAGTCAACGTCTGGTCTCAGTGTAGTGATCAGAAGAAAAAAAAACTCACCTTGGGAAGACCGTAGCCGTAATTCGCATAGCTGAGCAGGAACTTGTGCAGCGAATACTTGAATTGGGAGCTGCTTTCGCGCTCGATATGGGCCTCGACCCATCGTTGGAGATCATCATGACCAGGAACACTGTCTCGCAGGAAGGCAGCCTTTGTGGGACTCTTGTCAATGTCACCTTCTGCCTCGTAGGCTTGAATGGTGGCGCGGAGAGCTGGAGACGAAGAGTCCCGGGTAGACATGAGGATGGAGACCTCCCTAGCCTTTCCAAAGAAGAAGCGAGGCTCTTGCCGAACAACGTCTTCCTCTTGAGGGTTCGACGCCCACACATCTGAAATGTCTCAGCGGGACTTGTCTCATTGCTGGGGGGGGGGGGGGGGGGGGGTGTGCGTTGGGACATACCAGGAACCCTGCCAATCACGGGCCAAACCATTGCCGGGGTCAGACGGGTACAGACAAGGTGGGCGTGGTCCGGAAACGCCTTGCGGCATGTAGGACAAACGCCACTTTCATGGCACTAAAACCAATTTTTAGTTTGGGAGTCTCTCAGTGTCTGTGATTTTCCCTTACTCTAATCTTGGTTGCTCGGCATGGCAAACATGCCCCACTCTTCCTAACGTCGGCCGTCTGGTCAGGATCGGCGAGTTGCCTGTGTCTCCTCTCAGAGGTGTGACCGGAGCGGCGGCGCTTGAGGCCGGAGCTAAGATCGAATGGCCTCCGAGACATGTCATCCTGAACCTGAAGGCTAGGAGGGTACCCCCGGCTAGAGGCCTTGTTAGGATGGGTCTGAGGGTAGGTCCACTCGTCATCCTGGGCCTGCACTTCCCGAAGGCTAACCTCAGGACGTCTGAGTGGTTCTTCCACCCTCTCAAGATAGATGGAGCCGGAGTGGTCCGAAGGAGAAGTGCTCCCCCCCTGGATGAGCTCGGGCGGCGACTGACCCGAGTAGTCGGATGGGGTGTCAGGGGAGAAGGAAGTCTTCATCCTTAGAAACTCTGACTCGAGTCTTTCAAGAGAGAGGTGGTCAATGACAGATGGGATCTCAGTGATGAGCTTGGTCAGATCCCGGGGATGGCTTCGGCGGCTGTGGTAAGGAGACACTATGTCCGCCCTAGTGGAATCACAGTAACTCTGCCAGTCGAAGAAAGAATCGAAGAGCTCATCATCTAGCTCCGGGGAAGTGGGAACACGCGGGTTTTCATGACCTATCTGGGGAAAGGCCCTGGCAGTATCCATGTTGATATCCGTGTAAGTCACGGGGGTCTGGTGGAACCTTGGCTTTCTCTTTGGACGAATTGAAGGCACGCAGCAACTTGTCAGATGTCGATAAGGTGAAAATACCCAATGTGCCAGATGCTTGTGTGAGATTTGAGCGATTCAGAGACAAGTCCTGGCACCAGAGAATTATAATCTGGCGTCTCATGGAGGTTCCTGTGGACTCCTTCACTTACACCACCCTCCAAATGTGCATTTTCGGTGAATGCCGGGGTCCTGATTGGCCAGCCATGCATATGACCCGCTTCTTTTGACCAATCAAGACCCCTTGACTCACCGATTTTGACAAGAGATCACGAGAAGTGTCATGTGATGGCAACCGTCGCTGAATGAGGAACGACGAGAAGTGTAGAAAGTGGCCGAAAAGGAAGGTCCACGGTGAGAAAATGCGTATGTAGATGCTTGTTGGCAAAACTTGCATACCTGGGGGTTTTTTTGGGCTGAAAATCCTGCAAACGTGGCCGGGGGAGTGGACCCGGGTGGCATGAAGCAGGAGTGTGAGTGAGGACGCCATCTTCACGAGAACGGCAACGGCCCAGGTCATTTGCTCAACAGAAGCCTGGGTTGGAGATCTGCCTCGCGGTCAAGGATCATTCGTCGAAGCAATTGATCCTCTGGGGCCGTCATCCAAGGGGACTCGCGTTCTGCAGCAGCGTGAGTGGGTGGTCCTCGGGGGTTGCTATAGCAGACTTACGGAAGTAAAAGCTCTCGGTGCGCAGGTTGAGAAAAGATGCCACCAGATCCTGGTCATCATTTAGCAGCTTCCGAGTGGCAGCCACCCGAAGGTCTGCATAAAGCGGGCTGGTAGCGCGGAACAGAGCGGCATATATTGAGACAAGGTAGTGGTAGAAGTGTGTGCCAGCCTCCAGCTTGCATTCGGGGAAGCCACTATAATCCTCGGGCACGTGGCACGGAAATTGCTGAAAAGCAATGTAGGACCGGACCAGCTTGCGGTACATCAGGATCAAGCACCACAAACTCGCCCACAGTGCGATGCCGTTGGAGGGCCCGATTCCCGTGGTTCCGAAAACCAGCTTTTCCAATTCGCCCAGCACGTATTTTTCAATCGGCTGCGAGGCTGCCTTGGAAATTTGTCCAAACTGGGTGTGCAGAGCACACGAGGGTGGAGTCGTCTTGCCGTGTTCGTCGACACAGAGGACCAGCCCCAGTCTAATTTTGGTCAGACAGTTTAGCTGGTGGACTTTTTGAACCAGATGGTGCTGGAACCGTTAGTAAATCTCCTAGGCGACGGGAAATGTTTCGTACCATGGGGAGGGATGAGTCAGATTTACTGTACTTCATGATGAATGAATCGACTGCCTGCTGAAACCCAATGTTTCGACTGTCCTGGTAGACCATGATTTTTTCGACCCAATCGACCAAAGTCTTGGAGGGGAGCAACTGTGGAAGAGCATACCGAGCACTCTCTTCTCGGTGGAACTCAATCAGTCCTCCGACCTGGTTCATAACCACCCAGCAACACATCCATGGTGGCGTGTTGTTGCCAAAGTAATCCTGCACCTCGACGTGAAGCACTGGGTTATCGGGGTAGTCCATCGATATTCCAACCTGGCGGGGCGGACCGAGGTGAGTAGTTCCCGCAATAAGCTCCTGGTCCAGCAGTCGAGCCGTGTAGTCAATGTAATGCAGATCTGCGTTGTGAGAATGCGATGCTTCAGTGGACAGGTTAACCACTCACCGCCTGAACTGAACCGCATCTTGGTTAGTTTTTCTCTGATACAGAGCTGAGCTCCAAGACAACCTGCGGCCCTCTCACAGGCCTTGCAAGGATCTCCAACGCCGCACTGCGTAATGCCAACGTCACTGTTAGTCTGCTTCCTGTGCACGTTTTTTTTTGTCTTTGGTCGAGCCATGTAGGGAAACGAGCGTACAGATATTCTTCTCATTTTACACCGGAAGCAGGCGCCATTCTTGCGCACCTGGGCCACTTCGAGGCGGCGCTTTTCGTCAAAGTCTCTCCTCTTCTTCTTGACGCCGCTTGGATTGGATGGGTTGGAGGGAAAACAAATGACGGAGTACTCGGGAAGACTGGAGTTGCGTGGGAGAGGCTGTTTAGACTTGAGCCTTGGCTTGATGACTTTTTCTGCAAGCTCAACCTGCATATCGAGTTCCCCGAATTCTGGCCGGATCGCGCTAGCCGGTTCCGAGGTGTCGGGATTGTCCATCTGCGGCGCAACATCCCTTCCTGGTTCATCTGATAACGAGTCCTGGCAAAGCCCATCAAGATCGATCCACCTTGCCAGGTCATCATCGCAGGAAGCCGCGGCGGCTGCTGCTGGTTGGGACATGGTGACTAAGGCTATACCCGGAGTGATGTCAGGATTGGGATGTGAGAATATCTGATTCCCCAACGGCGCTGAAAGTTTAGTCAACTTCTCATAATCAGTGGGAGTTTAAACCATTGCATCACCAACTATTGGACAGTGGCGGTTTAAGTGGACCCGCTTGGGTGCAGCGTCCAATGGGGTGTCGGGGCCTCAGACAAGACTCGGTGAAGCTGAAAGAGACGAAAACGGAAACTCGGCATCACGTGAGTTGAGGGGATGTTTCGAGAAGCCAGGATGGAAGGGAGGGTGCCCACCACAGGGATGAGCTTCTCCTGGGCTCGAGTGAGACGCGTCGAACCACGAAAAAAGGAATTAATTTTTTTTTTTAAAATTTAGATAATTGGACCGATAGATTGCCTACTTTAAAATTCTCCCTGCAAACAACTATATTTACTCAAATTGGCTTCTGGGAAGCATGGTCGCGGGGCGCACTACACATGTGTGACAGGAGGATCCAGAGATCTGGGACAGTGACACTGTGTGGAATGTGCACGGCCCACGTTTCAGGGACATGAGCTTAGCAAGGAGAGAGGTGGCTCAGGGGAACAGGCCCGACAAACGAGCTGGGAGCAGGCAACCCAGCTTGCTGACGGGACTCATTTGGCTTGCCTGGGTCCTGCGACCGGGAATCATTAACCATTAATCATGGCTTGGGAATCAGGCTGTCAGATTTGCTAGCGGAGCTGGGCTTCCTTGGTTGGGAAGACGCTCCTTCGCCTTCGCGGACACAGGATCGGACCATGGGGTAATGCCGGGCCCCGAGCCAAGGACTTGGAGCCCAGGGCAGCGCCAATGAGCAGTGATGTGCATGGCCCATTTCAGCTTCGGCTCAGCCACCTTGGCCCCCTCTGACCGGAGCCACCCTTGCTGGCAGGGGTTGAGGAAAGCCTATGATGCAAGTATACTCCGTAGATCTGGGGCGGGACCCTATGACGGTTGTTGAGTCCAATATAGGCGTGAGCCAAGAATAGCCGAGAGGGCCAAGGGTGAAGCGACCATGTCGACCGACCCTGGTCCGATTACCTCACCAAACTTGTCACTGTTCCGCCCGTTGATTTTTGCACAAGTGTGTGCGCGCTCCAGGGAAGCAAGGAAACCCAGGACACTTCACGTTTGACAGACGGCCTGCCAATAATCCGTTTGAGGAGGGAGCGCGTTCTTGGTGCTCAGGGGCAGACATATAACATTAGGGGCGCAACAAATAGAACGGGGAGGCGCGGGAGCACGCATCTCTGGGCGCCTCCTTCTCATCTCAACTTCCTCTTGTCTCGCTTTATTTCCTTTTCCCTTGCGCTTTTCAGCGCCACGCCGTCCAACCAGCCTGCACGGCCTGTGATAAAAAAAGCCATACACGACGAAAAGGCTGGCTGCCCTACACTCGGCGATAGGCTGATGTTTGCATGCTACAACGGTGATACAGCCGAAGCGCCACGCCAAGGCAACGTACTCATCAATGTAGGGACGAAAATGTGTTACGAAGCCGTCCACTCAAAGGCATAGAGGAGGTACGAAAATAGGGCGGCACGGCTCAAGTACCTTCGCGGAAGTGCTGATCTTACGACGAATACATTGCGCAATGGGGTCACGACCAGACGGAGGCGAAAAAGTCTCCGAATAGGGTGCTGCGGTTAAAGGCTCCATTTGCTGATGGGGATGTGGGTTTTGATTGCCTAGTCTGGTAGCAGTGATGAAGAAAGGCGACCACTATGATGCTGCTGCTGACGATTCCCATGGCTGGTGTTGGCATTGAAGAAGGTTTGCGTTGTTAAATGATGGGGCCGCTGCACGTTCATCCTGGGTCTGCCTGCCCGGCTTGGTTGGCTGTTGGCGAGCGTTGACCAGCCGGAGACCCATTCGGTAGACAACGACGACGGCATACTGAAGACGGGGATGAGAGTACGCGTAGCTATGTATAGTCGGACAAGGCGATGCCAGCGTTGCACAGGGCGCACAGCTGGGGCCGAGAAAAATGGGCAGAACCATGGAGGTGCCGGGGGAAGGTTTGCGTGAGTCTAGGTTTGTCATGGGTATTGGGACATTGGGATATGAACGAGAGAGCTGGTAAGATGACTGCGCAAGAAAAAAAAAGTGGCCTGGCATGGGATGTGGGCGGCGGGCCCAGTGTCACGCCCTCGAACTCGAAGGCGTCCGGACCAGAGTCCTGTTGGCTGCGGCCGAACAACAAATGCGGCGAGTGACAGCCACGCATCGAACAGCATGAGGTCTTGGACCTTTGGTACCTTTCGTCGCCCTGCCTACCTACCGGCCGGCAAGGGGCAAATTTAGAGTACTGCGGGTATCTTTTTTTTTTTTTTTTCAATCCTCCCGCGCGGTTTTGCTTCTCTGGTGGAGGAGGAAGCGGAGGCCCAGCGACTTCGCAGGAAGCAGCGTGATGCACCGTGGGGTTGTCGGTTGGCTGTGGGCGACTCTGAGCGGATGGCACGCCGAGAACGCTAAGACGCCCTGTACCACCAACAATGGAGCACACCAGCTCACGCCGGGTTGTCGCTGGGTGCACTCCGCACAGCGCATGTACATGTAGGGATGCAGTGTCAAACACTCTCAAGCAGCGGCAACAGGCCTCATCGCAATCCCCTTTTATCCAACCAAAACAAGCGCGAACGTATTCGTCAAGCACCCTGTCCATGGGCCGCACCCTACTCCAGATGATCGCGACGAGGGGGCCGCGCGGGGGGCGTAGGAGGCCGCGAGCTGTGTACGAAATACCCGCTGTGTATGCGTATATCCCTTTCGTGTTGCCCAGTTAGGCTATTCTTTTGCACATCATCTGGCGGAATCGTGGCATCCCATTGTGTGTGCCATTTCCAATGTCAGATGCCCGTGCCAGAATGGTAGGTAATTTCCTGCCGCAGCCTTCCGTAGTCGCCATCGCCGTGATATATTGCATTTACGTTAGTACGGCGAAGGGGTCTTGGGCTCGCTCAATAAAGGGAAAAAAAAAAAAAAAAAGCATAGGTACGTACCGGAGGCTAGCGTCCTCAGTCCCGGATCCCGGCCAGGCCGTCATCCCACCCCCCTGGTCACACCCTTCTGCTGGCTGCCCTTCGCACGCTTGGGGGCTTCCAGTTAACGCTTCCATGACGGAAGTTTGGGATGGCTGGTTGGCATCTAGGCCCCCTGCCCGCGCGGGTCAGACGTTGCCGGATCTGGAGCGTATTCTTCCCAAACACACAGGGAGTCGAGAGGGGGCAGCTTGGTTTTGCATTGAGGCATTGATGAATGGGAAGGAATAGAGTCCAGAACCCCATCTACGGCATCCATGGTGCGGGAGCAAGAGTCAGGAGGGCTGGCCATAGTGGTCTACCCCGTTCCCCTGAGCCAGTCTAGAGAGAGAGACCCTGTTTTGGGTTGAGGGGCATCGATCCCAATAAGCTGGCCACAGCCAACGAGAGGTGTCCATTACTCGCCCGAGTGATGTGTTGTTCAGCATGTACTGAGTGTATATATGTACATAGGATCCTCGGCGGCTGGTAGGGATTATTCTGGGGGGGACAGGTTTTTTTTCGGGCTAAGTGACGAGGCAGCGCCTCCGGCTCTGACTGTGTCGGTACCTACCTTAGCTTCTCTCCTGCGCTTCATCAGCGGTCCGACAGAGCCAAGTCAGGCCCGAGACTAGCAGCAAGGCCTGGTGTGGTGTACGGCAAAGCACGCCTTGGAGGGCAGTGCACGACTTGACAGTGACATCCGAGAGCACAGGCTACCTCAGGACTAATTGACCTTTAGTCAGTCATGTTAACTTTTCATGTGCTTGCTTGCTCCCTCCTGCCCAGCAGCCCGTAAACTCATAGGTCATCATGGCTTAAATGGTCAAATTGCAATTACATCAAAATAGTTTCTTCTTCCAACTTAGATCCGGAGTGGGTAGCGCATCTTCTCGGCCGACGCCTCTCCCAGGAACTCTCGCATCCCATTTCCTCATCTCATCTCATCTGAACTCGCTTGCAACGCTGAAGCTCCCGTCACCATTTCCTTGGTCCACTTGACTTGCGAACCCACACTGAACGGCCCTGGACCCGCCCCCTTGGTGCCCTGGTGGTGCCGCCGCCGCCGCCGCCGTCGCGCCCACTCCCCGAAACCTCAAGATCCCACTGCGGCTACCTACGACATTACACAACCGGACACGAATTACAACCCGCCGAGCACGAGCTCATGAGCCCTGCCGGACGAGACATCCGAGCTCATCACGAAGCAACCCACAAGGCGTACCCACAAGGAGAAGCCACACACGCCTTGCTCACCCACTTGCGGTCTCACTCATAGTCTCTCATCTGCTTGACGACCCTCGCACTCCCTGCCTACTGCATCCTAGCCAACGTGCCTCTGTTGCCCAGAAAATTCTTCTCGCCGCTCTAAATTCAGGTACTTTGGACACCCTAAGCAAACACCCCATCATCCACTAGCTGTTCTTGTCCGCGCCACAAGCCGCCTTGCCTTCCCCTGGACCCTAGGCCATTTGCAGGAAGAATAGGGTAAAAAAAAAAAAAAAAACCTTCCTACCCATTCCCAGCCAACGTCATCGCGTACCCACTCCCTCCCGAGCCCCCGAGCCGTTGATCCAGAGACGGCGTCCGTCTTGACCCCCCCAGGAGACCCTAAAGTGTGTCTGGTACTGTCAACTAGCCAAGCCACGTCCACCGCAAGGCACTGAGCCCCAAAACCCCCCCCCCCGCTCGGCTGGGCCCAGGGCCCCTAGCTCCGTAGGTACTCTGTACAGTACAAGCAATATTTTTACGGCTTTGCAGGGCGAGGGTAGCGCAGGGAAGTCCCATCCAGATCTGACACGCAGCCACGGCCTACTGTCTGCAGACATACATATCGGCCTCGACCCGCTGCTCACCCTGCCCCTACGTTGCCTGTTCCGACTTGCCTCGCCACTTCGGTGCTTCCATACTTAGCATCCTTTTGCTGCATGCAACGCTGGTTGCTTGCTGCTGCTGGACAGTCGTAATGCCCAATATGACGTCGAGCAAGTCCTTCCGGGCTTCTATCATGCCCTCTGTCTTGCGATCGAACACTGATCCCGACAACTCCTCGACCGCTTCTTCTAACACGTCTCAAAACGACTCCCGCAAGAAGACGTGGCACAAGTCATCTACTCTCGACGTTGGTAAGACCTCAAAGTCTGACTTGGGCTCGTCCGGCACCCGAGACGCTGTCCGACCTGACAGTACTGCCCCTCACTCCCAGCAAAACGGCCCTGGTAGCAACGAAAACTCTAGAACAAATAGCGACAGTAGCAAAGGCAACGGGGAGTCAGTGCCAACGCCTCCACGACCTGCGAGGAGAAAATCAAAGACTTGGGGCAACCGCCTCTCTTCTTTGCTTCCCTCCCTCATGCTGCCTTCCACAGAACCAGTCCCTCCAGTCCCGAAGCAGCCCACCACCACCACCACCACCACCACCACCACTGCACCAGCTGCACCAACTGCACCAACTGCACCACCTCCTCCCCCTCCTGCAGCTGCAGCGGCACCCTTGCAAACGCCAACGTCCACGCCAATTTCTGCGCCCGTAGCGACACCTGCCCTTACAAAATCCTCGACTCCCACAGACGAAAGCCCAAACTCGTCTACTCCCAGCATCGTGGAGCCCCCGACCATCCGCATGGCGGGTGCTGGCGAAAACAGTCTAGGAATCCAGCCTACGAGGCAATCACCCCAGGGCTCGCCAACAAGCCCACCCACAAATCCCGAACTGTCCGTCGACAGTCTGGACGCTTACGAGGGCGACAGCAACCCCCAAATCATGCCTCCAGTTCCCCCTACTCCCGAGGTCAACCAGGCCGCTCTCAGCGTGACCCCATCCGCAGATGACACCATCAAGTCGAGTAAGCTTCGCAAGGACAACCCCGATGCTCGACGGAGGAGCGGCTCTCTCCAGCACTTGGCTGGGGAAGTCCCTGCGTTAGGACCAAGGTCGCGCACTGGTTCCCCGGCTCCCGAGGCTAGGGGCCGACGGACCTCCTCTGTGCAATCTCCAACATCGCGCAGCAACTCCCGTGTGCCTTCGATGACGCTGAACAATAACCGTCCCGCATCGGGAGAAGTGAGCCAGAGTCCGTCTCGCGGGCGTCTCCGCCGCAGTTGGTTGCCCGGCGGTCGATCTCGCTCGAATTCCGTGGAGGCTGGTGCGCAGGGCTCTCCAAGCGCTTGGGTCTTGACGGATGACACCAAGGCCGAGTATAACTCCTCGTTCCTCAAGAACGCCGAAAAGGTGAGTTCAAGTGACGCCAATTTTTTTTTTTTTTTACGACGATGACTGACTTTTATACCTCAGGTCCCAGAACTCTGGAATGAGAGCGGGAATGTTTGCGTGTACCTGTACCCCAAGATCAGCGGTTGCGGTCCATCTTTCAAGGTTCAAGAGTTTACCGTTGGCTCATCTTACATCTTTAACGAGCTTATCCAGAGCGAAATCGACGCCCCTAGCGGGCGCGGCCGGGGAAGAAGTTTCGGAGGTCGTGACAGCCTCAGCGTCGAAGATGCGACTCGATTTTCGCCCCCCGCCTCGCCTCCCATTTCGGATTCCGGTGAGATGAGACTGTACCTGCCCTCTCCTCCTCAGTCTGGCCAGTTGGCTGCCCCGGGTCAAAACACTCAGCAGGAGTTCGACAGGCTGATTGGCATCCGAAATCTCTTTGCCTTTCTGACAGGTCAGCCCCTTGTGGCCACCAAGTCCCGGCCCACAAACTTCGACGCATTTCTTCAGATTGCGGGCCTCTTGGAGGAATTTGGCTTCACTAGCATGGACGGAACGACTTTTGGCGATGCCGTTGATCTTAGCTTTAGCTTCTACATTGACCAGATGGGTCTGGCCGACTGCCGACACAGCCGAGAGAAGACGTTGGAGGCTCTCATCCTTGGCGAGCGAATGAGGTCCATCGACCTCTACAACGAGGCTTTTGCCCACGCTGCAGGCAAGTACTCGGCCATCATGGACCTGCGTCTTCCTCTTTTCGAGCAGGTGTCCGCGCAAACCCGCCAGGCCCTCGAGAGGGCCCATTTCGACCTTGTCAACCGACAGCACAACTGCAACCTTCACCTTGAGCAGTTCGAGTTCCCGGCCTTTTTCGCAGGTATCGCAAACTCGACATCGGTCCCCGAATTGAGGCAGGTGCGTTTCAAGATTTGGAGGAGCTCGTTCAACAGGATGCGCCACTTTGTTCTCAATTACTACAAGTCGAGCCTCGGCAATTGGCCACCCAAAGCGAGCAGCAAGAAGAACCCCTTCTCAGAGAGCGGCCTCAACCGTCTTGTGCTGAAGATGCTGTACTCTGACATGTGCGCCCTCTACGACCTCCTCGTCGATCGCACCAACCGAACCTCGAGAATTATGGATGAAGTGCCCGCTATCTCATCTGATCCTGACAAGATGACATCGTCGGCTCTCCGCAACATCCTATCCGAGTTTGATCGTTCTAAGCCACCTGTTCTTCCTCCTATTCCTTACGATACGCCTAAGATCCCCACACCGGCTTCCGTCCTCGAGACATACAATTCACTTCCCCTCAAAAAGCAGGTCAAATTCGACAAGGGAGTCAAAGGACACGAGCTCATGCTCATCTTGAACAAGGGCTACAACTACGACACCAACAGCATCAAGCTTCCCTTCCTGGACCAGTTCAAGGAGTTTGAGCTGCGGGAAGCCAAGGGCAAATTGTCTCAGGACTGGGCCGATCAGCGATACGGCTACTGGCTATTCCTGTATGCCGTCATCCAGTCCTTGCCAGTTTTGGTTGTTGATGCCCCTGGCTTGACCTACACAGAAGGTGTTGAGTACTTCCTCTGCGTGCCCCCGATGGGCAACCCGCCGTGGGTCGGCGATCGACAGGTCAAGAAGATGCTATATCAGGTAGCTGGAGGAGGCGGTCTGGTTGAGCTCTCGACGGATGCCGTGCTTTTCAGTGTCGAGGCCACCTACCATCGCAGCCACTGCTGGCTTGCAGCAGCCCAGTGGGAGAACAACCCCGACGATGCTCCTCCGCCCCACGAACCATCCATGTCGCCTCTTCAGCCGCCCCGCAGCCTCTTCCCAGGCGAGGACGATTTCATTAGCCCGCCTCCTATGGGAGGAGCAGGTACTCCTTCGCCGCCTCTGGGAGTTCCCCCGGTCACTCTTCGTCCCCGTACCCACTCCCCCGGTGGGAGCCGCGCCAACCAGGCGTGGCGATCCAGCATTGCTTTGGGGCTGGAGCCTGTTCCTCTCGCCCCTCCCAGCCCATTCGGGGACCGCAACAGTTCCCTCGGAGGAGGTCTTGGAGGTTTTGGAGGGCGACCAGCCAGCACTGCGTTCTTCGGCCTCAAGAGCCAGTCAGTTGGTCACCTGCCGGCTCTGGTCCAAGAGCCCAACCGGCCAGGCACCTCATCAGGAGCCACCGGTGGTGGCGCCACTTTCGATGATATCTTGGGTAACGAGGCCAAGAAGAACAAGAAGAAGAGCAGGTTCTTCTAATTTCAACAACATACTCTTGGCACATAATACTTTTTTTCTTTCCTTTTGAATATTTGGAGGTGAGGAATGCCTCATGTAATTGGAGTCAAATGTTGGGTGATTGCCACCAGCCTTTGATGGGCACATAAGCGTCTCTTATTTTTATTTGTTTCGGATTTGTTGTTTTTTATTACAAAGCCTCTCCTTATCTTGGCTCAGGAAGATGGCCACATTTTGGTTTCCAGGGTTATTTTGCATACATCCATCCATATTTGGAAGGGAAGATATTTTGGGGATTCAGAAGATACAAAATTTAACGACCAAGCATGAAAAAATCTACACAGCTGTAGTAACTCGATTAGAACAAGGCCTATAGACACTGGTGTCCATGTTATAATGGTGGACGAAAAAAAAATTAATTTGCTGAGCGTATTTCATCGTTCAGTTTGTTTGCGTACGCGTGTATGTATGTACCGTTTAGATCTGCTGTGCTTGGCGTGGTTTGTGCTGTGCTTGTGTGGGTTCGTTGTGCTTGGGCACACTTTAAGGTTGTTGAGCAGCGGCCGCATCGCACATCCCCAATGGACCGTCGCCAGAGTTTCGGTCTAGTTTAAGCACCCGACTTAGCGGCCGCGATGTCGGGCAGTCCGGGGACATGTGAATCAGGAGGTCCTGTCTTGACTTGGAGAAGTAGACAGGAGAGTGAAAAAAAAAAAAAAAAAAAAAAAAGAATACGACATTCAACCCGCCTCACGAGGAGGCTGTATGTAGTGGATCGTGTTTTTTTTTGTGTTGGACGTGACCTGTTTAGGTTGGATGACCACACCCACCAACCACTTACAGAGATGGACTGCAATGCGCCTCACGATGCCTGCTCTGTTCTCCGCCCCTCCCCTCCCTCCCACGAAACCTCGTGTAATAGCGGGCAAGCACTAACGGGAATATTTTAGGTATGGGTGGGAGGGGCGAAGTGGGAGGGGTGCTTTAATCTGCCGACGCTGATTGTCGTTCATGCCGCGTCAGATACGAGCGGCCATCTCCACATCTAGATGCCAATTTTCCGAGCAGATGAATACGACCATGATCGGCGGCTAAGAAAAAAAAGAAACCAACGAAACACGCAGGTCAGCAAAGGACGTAAATGGTAAGTGGTGGTGTGGGTGGGGCAGAGAGATGGCTTAGTTTAATCAACCACGAGGGACAAGATGCAGCAATCTATATTGGAGTGTAGAACGATGTTTGTTTAAATTATTGTATTACAGCCATCAACCTTGGTCTGTGAGTAAACAAGAACCCATTTTTAATCCCATTCTACTTGTCTATAGTAATATTTTATCCCCAAACGAAATGAAAAGAACCCAGAAAAAAACCAAAACTCGTGGCAGCCCAGTCCATCCCTACCCTCTGAGACGTAGGAGCCGTTAAATCGTAATATGGTATTTGAAAACATTACTTTTTGCCAAAAAAGAAAAATCCAAAAAGAAAAAAAGAGTAGTACTAGTAGTAGAAGAAGAAGAAAAACATCAATCCGATTTTCCAGTGCAGTGGTATAGTGATACATTAAATTTCCATTAAATTTCCGTCCATGTTTGATTGCTTGCGTGTCGGGGGGTATTCGTTGTAAGAGCGAGTGTATCGGTAAAAAAAAAAAAAAGTTCATGCGGCGTGTTTGTGTGAGTGCGAGTGTAGCTGTGTCGTTCACAGCGTCGGCTTGGTCCAGCGGCCACGCTCTGTGTGATACCAAGTCTCCTTCTCCTTGCGGTCGGCCACGACGCCTGCGCGCGTGTTCCAGCGGCCAGAGCATCCTTCGCGCCTATCCGCCAGGCTCTCGCCGCCGTCGTTCTCAATGTCCCGAACGTCCGGCAGGCCTCCCTTCTCGTCGACCGAGTTGGCGTCGGGCATGAGGTAGTAGTGAATGCGGCTTCCGAATGTGCCGAGGAACCCGGCCATGGCGTACGTCTCAGTCGTGGTTCCATCTTCGTCAATCACATTAACCGTGAAACGAGGTCTGGAGCGGGCCGCTTCGAGACGGGCCTGTGCAGCCAGGCGGGAGGCGTGCAAGTTAGTGTAGAGAGGGTGACGCAGGCTCGGTGTGGGAGACTGTGGTGTGAGAAGAGAGGCAATGGAGTTGTTGCTTGTCGTCTTGAACAGGCCGTAGCGAGTAGGGGAGATGGGGCTGTTGCCTGAGACTGGGCTCATGTTGGGCATGTCCCCAGGGAGCTCAACGGAGTGGAGTCGGTCACTGGGTAGATCCATGCGCTCTTTGGGAAGACACAGATCCTGGAAGATTCCATCAGGATCATTGTGCACGCGCAGAGTTGTCAGCTCGGGGAATCCGCCAGCGACAATGCTTCGTGCAAGGATGTCATCAGCAGCGTTGTTGAGGGACAGTGCGTGGGCGGTGATGTCCCAGTGCAGCTTCTTGAGGCTGCTGGAAGCCAGGTAGGGCATCATCCAAAGGGTGAAGGAGTCTTCCTCGGGCATGACGGGAGAAGAGGGCTGGACCAAAGCAAAGCTCGTGAGGGATCGCAGGTTGGACAGGATGCGAGCCAATGCCGCTAGCGAGGTCAAAGGAGTATGGCGAAGGTGCAGCTTGCGCAGAGACCGGCTGGTGGAACGAGTGGCGAATGATGAAAGGCCATTGGAGGTGATGCCGGGAATGTGAGAGAGGGTCAGGGATTCCAAGGCCGGGAGGGCAAGGAGGTTGTTGTCGTTGAACCCATTTCGTGAGATGTTGCAGAGGTGAAGGTGCTTGAGGGAGGGAAGATGCTCGATCGTAGAGGTGAGAAGTCCCTCAGGATTCAAGGATGCACCGGGGTAGCAGTTGATGGACAAGGTCTCAAGGTGCTGCCAGTTGACATGGTGGTCGAGAAATGCAATCTCCTGGAACCGCATCAACTCACCTGCCATGATCAAGCCAGGCTGCGGAGTGCCAGATTGGACGCGCTGCTGCTTTTGTTGAGGCGAGACCTGGATTATCCAGTTCATCTCCTTTAGCTTGGTCCGTGTGGACAGCGCATGAAATAGCTTTTTGAAGGAGTGGTCATAGGTGGTTGTTGGTCCAGACAGGCTCTCGAGGTTGGGGCAAGCCATGACCAGAGTCGCAACAAGGTCATCGTAATCGTTCACGTTGATACCCTTGCCCGACTGCTCGGGTGCCGGAACCTTGAGAACGCGGACGAGGCTGGCCAGGTAAGGGTTTGCTCGCAAGGTGCGTCGCAGCATCATAATTCGAGCACCTTGGTTCAGCTTGTACTTCTTCTTGTGCGCTGGAGAATCTGACCCCACCAGCTGAATGTCTTCGTAACTGAACTAAGGCGTTAGCCCGGCGCTATAAAACACCAATCGTAGCACCCGACTTGACAGGTGTGCTTGGCATGAGACAAAGGAAGCAAATCAAAACTTACAGTGTGACACGGGCAGTCTTGTACCATTTCCTAGATGCGACTAGGAGATTGCACATGTCGCGCATCCAGCAGGTTGAGCAGCTGATGGAACCGGGTTCCAGGTGGAGGTCTCGCAGCTTGGAGAGAATTAGACTTAGCACCTCGCTAGGCATCATGCCAAAGAGCTCGTTCTGTCGGTACGTCGCTCGGGGCGCGGTGCGCGACTTGGCTTGGATTGGGAGAGGCTGCTGGGTGAGATAGTCGGGCTTCCATCCGGTTGACTCGTTGGTGTCCACGCTGGTCTTGCTTCCCCAAGAAGGAGTGCGCTGGCGGGACCTCAAACTCATCGTCTCGGCTGAGTTGGAGTACATGCTTGCGATGGAGGCAGTTGAGCTGCGGGAGGCCTTGCGCTTGTTGAGACTGGTGGTAGGCAGCGACTCGGTTGCCTTGGCGGGGTCGGAAGCCGGCGTTTCCAACTCGTGGACCACGGAAAATGAAGTCGGGTATGTGGTGCGAGGCAATTGGTTCTTCTGGGAGCCTGCAAGAAAATCTTCAATGTCGTCATTGACAGAGTACAGCTCGGCGACCGGTCCAAATGATGGTTGGACCGGCTGGACCGTGACTGTCGGTCCCTTCATGATTTCGCGGTTCTCCTCAAGGGAGTATGGTGGGCAGTAGGCTTTGTATTGCACCTGGGGACGCTCTCTGTATTTAACCTGGAGATCGTGCTGGAAGCCAGCGTCGGAATCCTTTTCGTAGTACTCTTGGTAAGACGGAGGCGAAAGCTTCTGCGGTTCTGGCAGGACAGGCAGCGGCCTGTCTGTGTCCTTTTCTTGGGGCTTCTCTTCGGGTTTCTGTTCGGGCTTCTTCTGAGACTCTTGCTGACGCTTCTCAATGATCTTGAGTCGAGGCTTTAGTCGAGACTTCTCGCGAGGCTTCTCTTTAGACTTTTCTTGGGTCTTCTCTTGGGGCTTCTCTTGAGGCTGGTCTGCGGGCTTCTCGTCCTGGGTCCGAGTCTGGGTCTGGTTCTGAGGTTGCTGCTCTTGTAGTGGTTTGACGGGAAAGGACTTTCGTCTCCGCTTCAGCTTGTTGGCAGAGGGGCGTTTAATATTCTCCTTGCTAAGGAACGGGAAGGAAGGGTCAGTAACGAATGTCGGGAGGGGGTCCAATGTGGAGTGAAGAAACAAAAAATGTAAGAAAGCAGGGGCCGGGGGAGGGAGAAAACGACGCAAGTGGTATAATAGCGACTCTGGCAATGCGCATCGCAGGTTCCGTCATGCACCCGCCAGGAACAGTCGGAACCAAGTCAGGCCGTCTAGAACTCTTCTGACGTCTGGATAGCTTAAAGGGCTGATATCTTGGCGTCAAGTAGCGCGAGGCTGTCAGGCACCTCGATGCGCCACCAGGGGAAAATGTGGGTAGGTAATCAAACCAATGCAGCACAACAAGCGCCAAAGTCCAAAAAAGCGCCACGAAACCCACTCAAGCTTCCAGTTGGCTGATGGGGGTGAGGGATGCTGATGAACTTTGCGGGAGCTGAGACATTGGGGGGGAGGCATACAGGCGCCGTTGTTTCTAGACAAAGCGCCCCCTCTCTCAAGGGCAGGGCAGTGCTGTATCGTGTAACGGAAATGGGTACCAGCTGTGCTCAAAGGGGCCAAGGGGGAGGAGGGAGGAGGATGGGGAAGCAAAGAGGGATATACGGCATCTGTAAGAGACTAACGACTAGGGGCAGGCGGAGGGAGATGGTGATGATGCGAGCCGGGTTCCGATTCCCGTCTCTGATGTGCAGAGCCTAAGAACGGTGGCAGGACTAGTTCGCTTGGTGGCGTGAAAATCACCAGAGCTCTGGTACAGGAGCGGGCAGAAAAAGGAAAGAAGAAACACACGGGCGAACGCAACGGGAAGAAAACGGAAAAGAAACGTACACAAATTGGGTGGAGTGCCTGTTCGTCCTGCTGCTAGGCAAGGGGGCTTCGTCGTCGATCATGGTAACGGCCCATACATGGCGGCGGAAGGCCTCGGCTCGCTTGTCATCCATGGCCGACATGGAGCTCCGGCCGGGTGAGAAGAAGCGGGTGAACTCCTGCCCATGGTGATCATGGTCAACCTCAAACATGGTGGTGGTCTGGGACAGCGCTGAGACAGGTTAAACGAAGGCGTCAAAGACCCCTAGAGTCCACGCGTTGTTCCCAAAGGGGGTACCGCAGCAACCAAAGGGGTTCGCTGTTCCAGCAAGCAAGGTAATTGTAACAACGGATTACCCAAGCAATACGGCTCGACAAAATCCCTTAGGGTGGAGTTTGGCTCAAGACCCCTGGCGTTTGGCCGGCAGGTACAGAGTTGCACTGGCACCCACGCCGCTTGTCAGGTCAGTTCGGTGGAGGTGGAGCAATGGGGGCGGCAGGCTTGCGGTGGAGCCCCGGATGCAGTTGTTTCTGGCGAACCAACCGGTGTCGGCACAATCGGGAATTCAATGTCCAATATTGCTTATGTGGTGGCGGTGGCGGTGGCGGTTCTGAAGCATCCGAGAAACACTGTTGATGGTGGTGTGGTTGTGGTGAGACGTTCGAAGAGAAGGATTTTTAAAAAGGGCTGTCGGCGGCAGCGAGCAAAGAGGCGGTAAAGAATTAGGCCACGGTTAAAAAGAAGAAGAAAGTTTGCTGCGGAAACAAGAAAAAAAAATCGTGGGCTAATGCGTGGCACACAGTAGCATTCAGCAAGTGCTCTTAAAATGATGGCCAGACATGCAGGCTAGAAAACGGTCCCGCAGAGGAGCAAAGTCGGCAATATCCACCGATGTAAGACGGTCTCCGTCGAAGATGGAAAGCAGTCCGAAATGGGCTTCCACTGCGACGAAAGGTCCCGCCAAGCTTAAGTATTACTGACGATGGATTCGATTGCTGCCAATACCCACAGACATGAGAGAAATAACATGACGCCTCGATATCCTTACCACGTTGACCCCCTCACCCAGATGCAAGGGCCCAGCCAATCAGCGCACCCGCAAGGCCTAGGGCCATGTCGTGGTTCCCTGCTTTTCGGATCCCCGGTTTGGTTTGTGCGGCATCACAGCCTTGGATGTAAGAAATGATGAGCTGGCTTGTGCCCTGGACCGGCCGGCAACGAGATCACCTCTAGATGGCATCGTCGCTGCTCAGCTCCTCGACAGCCAATCATCCTGCCCGCTCCTGTTCTCGTGAACCCGAGGCTGCGGGCCCGTGTGCTGGCCGGTGCACAACACAGATGCGAATGGGTCGTATTTTCAAGATTGGATCGCTAGTGTGCATATGTTGTATAGGCTGGTATGTGCAAATAAAGCCGACGGTCCTCTGGTAATAGTACGGCAGCAATAGCCCCCAATCACGCTCAAAAATAGATCCCATTGCTCTGGGTGCCCCATCCAGCCTGTCTCGTCCACTCACCAGCCCCCGTGGAAGGCGGGTGGGCCCCCCCTGCGAGGATGGCCATGTCCCTCTTTGCCCTTGTTTTTCTTTTCTACGGGGCGCCGCCTTTCAGCTGCTGGTTCCAAGGTCAAACATTTCCAACCACGCGTCACATCAGCCAAAACAAAAAGCGGATCATCGAAGCTGGTTGCTCGAATCAGCACAGCGCCCATACAACCATCAGGGCAGAGGCAAATTAGCCATCACGCGTCGCTTCCCGCTCGCTCAGGAACACAAACAAGCGATCCCTGCCCGATGTGCCTCCACTCGCTCTCTGATTTTCTCCGCCGCCCCCAGTCTGGCGGACGGCGCTGCAGAGATCGGAGCCAGGGCCATCGCACACGCCTTGCCCAATTCTGATACGCTCGGTGGGAAGCCAAAGACGCCTAAGCACGCAATCCTGGCCAGCGCAGCAATCCTCATCTTGACCGACAAGCCTGTCAAGCGGGTCGCAAAAAAAAAAAAAAAAAAGGCACACCACAGGGCGTATGAAAGGGGAAGTCAGCAATAGTGACAAAATAAGCGGGACATGTCCTCCGTGAATCGTGACACAAACTGATTGGCTATTTATGTCATCATGTTCTGTGTGCCTTTTTTTTTTTTTTTTTTTGCAACCCGCTTGCCTGTTTCCAAGTAAGCGAGTACGCCGAACTTCCCAGTCTCCACGAAATTGCAAGGGTGCTCGCTGCCGCCATCAGTGATGAGATGCCGTCCCACCTCATTCCCACAGGCAATGCCTCAGAGAAGAGTACCCGAACAGACTTTGAGCTACGAAATTCAATCGTGATCCAGTTGTTCGCGAATTGTTCCAAGCAACCGTGATGCCCCAGCCCTGTGCTCTCGGGCCCCTCAGGCGGCTGAAAATTGCATCCGTTCCAAACCTCAAACCACACTTCGCCTTTGCAAGGCCAGTCCCAATATCGGGGTATCCGACCCTTGGTCCGCCTAGGGGCACCCGTCCCCAATCGTGACATGGTTTCCCCAGCCAAGCTAAACCCGCCGCATGCTTCTTTTGTTAATCGTCAGCCTGATGATGTGTAATAATGATAAGCGCCGTCATTGAACTTTGACATAGTGAAAATGGGTCGGCACGGACTGTTTTGTGGACGTCATTGCCATGCTTCATCATCTGGTCTATCTTTGGATGAAAAGCAACACACCCAGACCCCACGCATCTTCCCTGCTTGTGTGTTTACCTTCCATCTCAATCTTCCGCAAACGCCGCTTCTTCTTGTCTACAGCCTCACTGAAACGTGGCATCCATACAATTCACAATTACCGCCTGCTTCTATGGTAGGATCATTTTTTTGGTTTCAGGTGCTGGGGTCTCAACCCGGACCATGTTGGATTGACGCTGGACGTAGTATTATTTTCACCCGGAATTCAAAACGCCTTCGGATCGTCTCTTTGGATCCAAACTCTGACACGGAACGCTCCCCCTCCCGACACGGAACTACGATGCACGAACCACCTTGCAATTTGCCCACCAATCTCCTTGGCACCAACGTGCGTCGGATGCGGGATACTCCAGTTTTGACTCTCCAGTTCTTACTCATCATCCGAGGCTACCGTAAACCGCACCCTCCTTGCCGGACGCGCGGCCAGGTCCCGCGTTTTCGTTAGCAGGCCATTCGCTTCTGCTCGCACCTGACACTCGGCACCTGGACCAACGTCGTATTCTCGTTTCAGCGCATCTGCTGGCTCACCAGACTGGTTGGACTCTACCACGCCAGTCTTGGTTTCACCTCCCGAGTCCAGTACGAGACCGTCGTCTGGATGCATCGTGCGGCCGAATCCTCTTCCAAACACGTATTGGGGTTTGCGAAGCGGTGCCATCTGGCTCACCTTGTCCACCTTATCCTTATGCAGCAGGATGATTTTGGCGCTTTTGATCCAGTCGTAGATGGGGCGAATATCCAGGATTGATTTGACCCGCCGGTGTTCAGCTTGTGACATGTGTCGTTTGCGATCAAGAATAACCTCTTCGATGCTGTTCTTCAGCACCAAGGTCTCAACGGAAACCGGCTTCTGCTGACTAATTCGACGGACACGCCCGATCGCTTGCGCCTCAACCTGGGGATTGAGTACCGGGTTGATGAAATAGATCCTCGATGCTTCTCTCATGTCCAAACCAAAAGCAGCCTGCGATATATCCATGAGAAGGACCCTCGTGATAGAGTCAGCACATGCCATGTCGCCCATATTTTAGCCGAGAAACCTTACCTAAATTTGGGGTTGTGGTGGAATGTATTAACATATTGCGCTCGTCGTTCGGTTTTCAGGCCCTTGGCATAAATCAGATACTGAACCTGAAGCTGTGGAATCTTTTAGCAGTGCTTCCGTGCCCGCTAAGAATTCAGCATACCACATCAAGCATACCGGCGAGGTACCAGGCAGCGTTTTCATTCTCATAAAATACAATAATCTTTTCCTCGTCTTGATACCGAACGATGCTATCCACCAGGTATGACAGCTTGGAGGATGCTGTCGATCCAATCGTCGTCGGCTCGAGCGGGCCAAGAAAAATACCAGAGGGCGTTTTCTTGGTTGGTTGCACGCCGTTGACACCGTGAGACCGTATTTTGCGGTGGGTATCGTCTCCAAGTTTGGTGTTACCAGCCAAGGTCTGCGAAGAGTTATCTTTAGATGAAGCTGGTTGGTCAGCGGATTGAGATGTCAACATTCGATCTCTCTCATTGGCTCCCTCCTGCACCAATTGCCCATTGAGCAGAGAATTCAATTCCTCTGGTGCTGCTCCCGACTTGTGGATGAGCTTCTGCAGGGCAAACAACATACTGGATGAGCTACACATGGGATCACCATATTCACCGTCCAAAGACCACGATTGGCCAATGGCACGAGGAAATCCATGAGCAGAAACAGGTATCTCATGAAACTGGTTGCTGAGATTTCGAATATGGTTGGCCATGGCCATATGTCCCACTTCAATCGCTTGCTCAAGCAGCTGCTGGTCCTCGTCGCTGATCGGTATCTTCTTCTCGTTTAGAAATTTCTCCGCCGTCTGAACAGCTTTGGATATTTCTTCAGGTGTAAAGAAAGAACCTCCAAAAAAGCTAGCCTGCTTCAAATTGTGTACGAGCTGCAACAGACTTCGCCTTTGCTTTGCGTGGAAAAAGTAATCCATATCTGTTCGTTGTGATTGAACGGTATTAAAAATGATCATCATGGAGAAAACATTTAACGACAGTTGGTCTTGATAAGACCCATCCAAAACCACCACCTTTTCGTTGACGGGCGGGAGGAGTTTCGCCACTTCGTCGAGTCGGTGTCGGATTATGAGCGAGTTAATCGTGGACTTTAAACACTCCCAACGCCCTCGGCTTTTGGAGTTGTGTTTAGGTAGCATCAGATAAACTGACCAATGTGCTGTTGTATCACCAGCATCCATAATAGAATTTGCCCATGGCCGTGCTTTGAGGTAGAGAGCCGTGATCGATCCAATTCTCTCCAGATCCTTCTTTTCCATTTCAACCGAGGACTCAGTGTTTCCCTTGTTGTTTTCTGCCTTGTGTTTTGACTCGATGGTTTCGTGGAGCGAACCTTCCCCGCGACTGTCGACTCCAAAAAGGCCTTGAGACGGAGTTCCCGTCACGATCCAGCGAGATGCAAAGTGTAGGGCATCAAGCCCAAGAAGCAAATTACTCTTGTTGCTGATTCTAGAATTGCCCAGCTTGTGTCCTTCATCCACAATGCATCTTTTGAAATGTACTTGTGATAAAGGAGATTGGCTGATGTCACCATCTTCTTTCACAAACTTCTCAAATCCGGTTTGAGAGAAGATGACTATATCGCAGTCGATAAGCGCATCTATCGGTGGAATAAAGTCATCCTTCGTCACAACAAGGACTTCAAGTCCATCTGTGTGCTTTCTAATCTCCTGATTCCATTGCGCTAGAAGGTTATTGGGAACCACGATAAGACTGGCTGAACTCAGATAAATTTTCTTTGGTGGAGGCAAGGGCTGGTCTCTGCGTCGTCCAATGCGCTTTGGCGCAGGTGCCGGGAGAAAATAGTAACCTGGATTTCGTTCAAGTGCTTCTATGCAATGGCTGAATTCTTCTCCAAGTTGTTTTCTGTAAATGTCAAAATACCGCCTCCATGGTACGGAATTCCTCGTCGCACAAGAGGCAGCCATGTCGGCGAGCGAGCCGATCTTATTACGCCTGGGTCCTTCCCCGGCGCGGTAATGCTCTGGGGGCTGCGCTGGAAGATTTCTGGTCGAAAGAATGAGAGCTAGGCAGATGATAGTCTTGCCTGAGCCCATCTCTTCGGCGAGGATACCACCAGAGACTCCATCATAGTAGCGTGGCTCTTTTAGAGTAGTACCTATAGCCGGGTCAAAATACCAACTTGAGCCATCTTGATCGCAAACATGAAGCAAACGGGGATCAAGCACATGTCCGGGACAAGTCTCCTTTTGTAACATGAGGGCCGCCGATCGTCTTTGATAATCGTACAGCTTTGTCTGTAATCCGGGAACGGCGCTTTCCAGAAGTGAATACATGGCATCTCTCGAGTGTTGTTCAAACACCACTTTGGGATCTGGATTCGGTGATGGGATGTTGTTGAAGAGCTGTAGCAATGACATCTCCTCTTCATCACCTTGGCTCAGCCGGTTGACCAGTGACGGGCTGCTCAATAGCGCAGACTGGTGGTCTCCATTCCATGCTGAGTTGGAATAATTAAGCTCTGCAAGAATAGATTGCCTTGTTTTTAGCAATACTGTGTCAGAACGGTCCACAATGCCGCGGTGGACATCATCCGGAAGAAGGTATACCCTGAGAGTACCTTGGTCAGGCGTGGAAGCATTGACCTTGAATTCCAACTTGATCCAGTGTTTTTGGAAAAGATTTGAATATGAGCGGAGGTTTCGAGAACTGAGCAACCGTTCTTGCAAGTACGGATCAAAAAAACAATGCTCGCTGCTCTTTTCTAGCGATGCGTCTTTCTGCAACGACAGCATACTCCATCTCTGGAGCTCTTCTGCATTCCATGATTCAAGCGAAATTTTATTCTCATCTCTAGTAATTAGGATAGCCCCCGCAGGGATGTAATCGGAACGTGTCAAAAACATTGTTTGGGGCCGAGAAGCTCTCAACAAGCCGAGGTACTGGATAATCACAGCATGGGTCCGTATTGCATAGAGGGAGGGACAGTTTCGCCTTGAGTTCGCACAAACAATAGTTTGAACGAGGCTTGGTGGTCTGGTGGGTGCTGGGTTAACCGCGGACAGTATGGTGGTGTGAACAGGTTAGAAAGCTGATGGGGGATGCGAAAATAGGCCGACGGCTGCCTATCGACCACAGAAGTTAGATCAGCGCACGGTGCGCCTCCCGCAGATGACCATATAATCACTGTGTTGTATGCACTGTATGGTCTATGCATCGCCAAAAACCTCTCAGATCATAGCGGTCATTCAAATAGGTTTCTTTTCTTCATTAAAGAGATG
This sequence comes from Calonectria pteridis, assembly GCA_022837005.1. NCBI lineage: Eukaryota > Fungi > Ascomycota > Sordariomycetes > Hypocreales > Nectriaceae > Calonectria > Calonectria pteridis. Next base: position 626,369 of record JAKZGU010000001.1, on the reverse strand, counting down.
TGCTTTTTGTATCTTTTATACTCCCCGTGTTTTTCGCTCCCATCGCCCAAGAAGGCCAACATTCCATTTCTTGAACGTCCTCTCACGGAGTGGCAAAAGAAGCTCGCTGGACTTGAGCTGTTCTTTGACAGCTTCGATAGCTGCTTGTGGCAGGGTTATTTCCTGCACATCTGAGTTAAGGGACTCTATCAGTTTAGAAGCCTCCTCAGAATCGATGTCTTTGTACAAAACCTTCAGAGCGGTCTTGCTCTTCGTGGAGAAGGATGATGCATACACGACATTGGGGTTCAATACCCAAAGATGCAAGTCCATCCGAGGCTTGCCGGGCTCTGATGATGATGGGCCTAGAATATGAGGTGTAACGATGGACTTGGAAGACCCAGATCGCGAGATGGTGGCGATCAAAGTTGCCGCTAGGCACTCGGGGCTACTTGGTTTTGGACAGGGTGCCAGTGTTTGACAAGCAATCTGCCACTTGAAAAGAGTCACAGAAGATGCCAGAATATTGAAAAGGCCCACCTCGGTCTCACATCCCTTGCAGAATATGTGAAGAAATTTCCGCGAAGCATCATCACCCAGAGCCAAAGAGCTCATATCAAACCCAGCATCCGCAACAGAGGAAGAATACTAGACAGCGTAAGCAATTAGTCAACATCGTCAGATGCGCCACTAGACTTGCAAAAAAAAAAAAAAAAATGTGCTTCTCTAAAATCTCCCGTCTTCCATATCTTGGGAAGACCGGATGAATGAGGGAGGCAGCGTCTTCAGGACCACTCCAAGATCCCGTTCCTCAAGGAAGGGTTCTTGTCAGCTCGCCTGCCCACAACGTGGGAACGACCAGAGCAATGATTTCGGGGAGTTGTATCGGTGGCCAAGTCACTGGCTGGTCTTGAATACCGACATGGTCACCTTCTTGCTCCCCGGGGCAGAGGCCTTTAAGAGATCTGGAAACGATGGGGAGAAAGGCAGTGGCAAAACGCTAAGGCAACTTACCGCCAAGCCGTTACAGTCCGACTCTGCGAATAGAAATGAAGTAAGGTCAACAAACCCGATGCCCGGCTGAGCGGAAATGGAATTATTGGCGCCATAGCCCTTGCTTGCCAGCGACTCAGCATCTGGCTGATCATGGTCGTGGGGCTTATGGCAATGCCAAAATTCCATCATCTCAGCCCAGTTCTCGCTGGGCAAATCCTTCCAAGTCTTGATGGTATCTTTGGAGATAAACTCCTGGCCACAATTCCAACAACTTATTGGTGAGCCGATTTCCACATCTGTGGAGGTCCAGGGCACTACTTGGTTCTCAAGTGAGAAAGGCGCTGGTCTCGCTTCCGCTGGAGACACAGGAAGCCGCCATGACAAATCCAAGCCTCCTTTCCCAGGAATCGGGAGGCTGGGGGGGGTCATCACCCGTGCGGGGAAAGAGGCGACCTCTACCTGGCCCTGGTGGGTGATTTGGAGCTGGCGGCCATGTTGCAAGACATCAACCTTGGTGGACGCGTCGGCGGGCGACGGCAGGGACGCTGCAACTGAGACCTGTCGGATATTTGACAGCAGCTCCGCGTAAATCAGAGGCTTCCCTGGCGGTGCCATTTCAGAGCGGATTCAGTCCGGTGGCCTACCGCTGGGGAGATTTGGCCTGGTCCAGTCGTTCGTTTTACCGTGTCGCGACAGCTCACTCAGCTGAGAGCAGGGAGAGTTTTGTATAGCATGGTCTGTGCGTTTGATCCGTTTTTAGTGGTCCCGGCAGCCGCAAGCCCAGCGCCCCAAGAAAAACTGCAGGTGCCCCGCTTAGCGTCCGCAGGACCCCAACGGAAGGGAATTGACGTCGGACGTCATCGTGATTCTACTTTCCTCTCACACAATTCTCCAACCGAGGCGCCCTGCATATATCCCATCATGTCTGGCCTGCTATCTTACGTACCCATCGTTAACCGCATCATCGGATCCGGGTCAAGGACCCAGGCGATCCCGTTGCCTTCAGTTGAAATTCACCAGATCGAAACCAACCCAGACAAGAGAGCCCGGGCCCTCAAGCATTTGTTGAAGGCCAACCACGCCAACTACTCAATTGTCTATCACAATCTCCAGTTCGACAACCACAACCCTCACATTCTCAGTTCCGCGTATCTTCTCGGTGCCACTGATGTCCAACTCCATGACATCTACGACAAGCAGATTCTCGAGCTGGAGCCATGGGTGCCCTCACCTGCAGAGGTTTGCGAGGACGATTGGCTGGACCTTCGTGGCGACAAAAGGTATCAGCGGGCTTATGTCGATTTCTTTGAGGACCAGCTGGCCATGCAGTTTTCATATCAATGGAAGCAAGAAATAAATCACTATTTATTCATGGGTAACGAACCAGTGGTCAATGGTTTGATTGGCGGTCGTGAGTGTCTATGGCTCTGCTTAAAGTCAGTCAGTTTGCTGATTCTGTTGTTCAGTCGGCCATCCTCTTATCCACCTTGGGTATGCGTACGAAGTAGACTGCAAGGAACTCGCCGTGGAAGCTCTTGGGCTGGCTTGTGTGCAATACAACTTTTTGCACAAATATCTCGACAACAAGTCCTACACCAAACCGGCCCCATTCACTTCAGAATCCCCACTACAGCTACTCACAAAACTGTCCAAGGATGATCGATTCAACTCTATTCCTAACAACCTCACTCTAGATGATATGGAAGACATCTTGGACAAGCACGAAGCTCTCATTCTGGAGTACTGGAACGCATGGACCTTTGAAGATCCAGTGAAGCAATTCGAGCTATCACAAGAGGCAGCTGTGGCCTTGTTGGTTGCAACTGTCAAGCCAGGAACCCATGCATTCGACTTCTTCCTTGTTCACCTCTTAACCACAAGCCACGCCGTGAGAATTTTGTTGCCTTTTTTCGCTGAAAAGTACCATATGACTCTAGTTAGGCAGTGGTGGCTTCTTGTCCTTGTGGTTTTCATTATCAAGGGACGACCGCTTCCTGATCCTGACAATGTTGAGCAAAATCCTCTTCAAAGGAGCTGGAAGTATGTTGAGGATAAAGCAATCAATTCACCTTGGTCAAAAGATGCGCATTACGTAAAAGGCAAGTACACCCAAAGATCCCATTTAGTCCAAGTCTAACACGTATCAGCCATCCGCGCCATGAAGGAGGCATCCCGAACATGGGGAGATGTGCACAATCAATATCTAAACTCTGCTGTGTCTTTCGTGGACAATTTTAATGGGTGGACATTTTAATAATCACAGTGTGCAGTATTAATCATAATCGCACGATGAAATGGATAAATTTTTACTGGAAAACACGAGACGATGCATGAATATGGTCGTGATGAACAATCATAAACTACGCATTCTACCTAACTTGAAAAGAGGTTATACACCTGTCTTGTAGTTTATGCTTGCAAGTATTAGTAAATTGAACAAAGATATCCACTCAAATATCCAACAGAATTTCCATTTAGTGCTGATAAAAGGTTCGATCTTCAGAATTTTACCTCATACTGCAATGTTGATTCGGTTAAGTGTGAACTTGCCTGCATACAGTGCGGAAATGTGATCGACCCACTAACACTGTGTAGTGGGTCCCGACGTCAACATAGCAGCGTGAACCAGGCACCATCGCGACAGCCTCTAACTACGCGATTTCATTTCCAGTCGGCGGATCGGCCAAGGTTTCCCCGGAAATCGCGTCAGGCCTTTCTTATGGAATGTCAAGCCTGCGGATGCCACAGTCGCGTTGATGGCTCCGCCCGCGAAGCGCCGCCGGCGGAATGTCGTTGACGCTTCTGACGACGAAGACGAGCACCTCCGTGCCAACACCCTAACAAACTTCCTCATCACCTCGCCGAGCTCCCCTGCCAAAACCAAAGCACCGACCGCATCCCCGAGTCCTTCGAAGAACAGGTCTACCTCGGGGCCTTTCGCTACGAATACTTCTCGCCGCATCACCCGTCAATCGCAATCGCAAAAGACAAGCACTAGCACCAGCACCAGTCCCAAAAAGTCAAAGAGTGTCGGGAAGGGGAAGGATGAAGGGAAAACAGCAGACATAAAGAGTCTCTTTTCGAAGCAGGCGCAGAAATCAACAAGGAGCGGCGGGTCCACAGAGCGAAAGACGATTCCTCTCGACGACATCATCAGCGATCCCATTTCCGAAGACGATGAGATTTCAGAACTCAAGGCCAGTTCGTCAAGCTTAGTTAGCCAGTATGCTAAAAAGAGATCGCGGACTGGGACTCAATCGGCTCCCATCGATTTTCCCAGCGCCAGCCAAAAGTTTCTTAAACCACCAAAGCCAGCTTTCCTAGCTACGGCCAACGACGACTCACGCCCATGGTCAGAGAGATTCGGACCAAAGAACCTAGATGAGTTGGCAGTGCACAAAAAGAAAGTATCAGATGTCAGGAGATGGCTAGATGAGGTTGCCGCCGGCCGCATGCGACAACGGCTGCTAGTTCTAAAGGGTGCCGCTGGTTCTGGTAAAACAACGACACTGCGACTTTTGGCCAACGACATGGGGTGCGAGCTAATAGAATGGAGAAACCCTGTCGGAAGCTCAGGTTATGGCTTTGTTTCGGCTTCGGCGCAATTCCAGGATTTCCTTGGGAGGGGCGGCAAGTTCGGCGCCCTAGAAACGGACAGTCCCGAACCAACAGCGCCGAACAGCTCTCATCCTGCTCCAAAGAGCCAACCCAAGCGCATCATGATGATTGAAGAATTTCCCAATACATTTTCAAGATCTTCGTCAGCCTTGACATCGTTTAGAAGCACAATACTTGATTATCTCGCGGCGAACACACCCTCGCTATCGACTTTTGGGCAGCGTTCTCAGAAAGAACCAGTTACCCCAGTGGTTTTAATTGTATCAGAAACTTTGTTGACTACAACATCAGCATCGGCTGACAGCTTCACTGCCCATCGCTTATTAGGACCAGAAATCCTTCGCCACCCAGGCGTTGGTATGATTGAGTTCAACCCCATTGCCCCCACGCTGCTCGCAAAAGCGTTGGAATTAGTGGTACAAAAGGAGGCCAGGAAATCGGGTCGAAAGAAGACACCTGGCCCACAGGTTTTGAAACGTCTTGGCGAAATCGGGGATATTCGAAATGCAGTTGCCTCTCTCGAATTCCTTTGCCTGAAAGGTGACCAAGAGGCTGACTGGGGCTCCAGAGTGGCTCACACAAAGCAGAAGAAGGCTGTTAAGGACGCCATCGGGCTCACCAAAAGCGAGCAGGACAGCCTGGAATTGATTTCCCAGCGCGAAGCCAGCTTAGGCATATTCCACGCGGTGGGGAAAGTGGTATACAATAAACGAGAAGATGTAGCTTCTCAGAATAATGGGGTTGAGAAGTTGCCGTCGTTCTTATCACAAAACTCGCGACCAAAGCTGTCTGAGGTTTCTGTGGAGTCTTTGATCGACGAGACTGGAACAGATACGCACACGTTCATTTCTGCGCTGCACGAGAACTACTTGCTCTCCTGCGAAAGCACAAGTCCAATGGACTTGAACACTTCCGTAGACTACGTGAACGATTGTGTTGAATATCTATCTCAGAGCGACCTTCTCTGTCCTTCTCGGGATATCTTCTTTGGGGGCAGAGGCGGTTTTACCGGCGCGGATTCAGGCAGCCAGCTCCTGCGGCAAGACGAAATGACGTTTCAAGTCGCTGTTCGCGGCATGTTGTTCTCACTGCCCAACCCGGTCAAACGCAAGGCAAGCACGATGTCAAGAGGTAGCGATGCTCACAAGATGTTTTATCCAACAAGCTTGAAGCTATGGCGCGCCAAGGAAGAGGTCGAGGGGCTTATCGACATGTGGTCCTCGAAGCTACTCAAGGGAGAGACCAACGCGCCAACGAAGAATCTCACAGAGGGTGCTACCGCGTTCCGTCGCCCGCAGCAGCCGACGAGCGAGATGTCCTGGATGCAACGTAAGCAACAGAGCCGCCAGGCTGTTGATCAACAAACTCAACATGAGGCCTCTGAAGATGATGTCCCTATCCTATCCCTCGGCAGCGCTGCTCGGCGTGAAATGCTCCTCGAGCGTCTGCCTTACATGACACAAATTGCTCGCGGTCACAAGCCAACTGCTTTCAGGCTTCGGGATCTCGAAAAAGTGACATCTTTCCGGGGCATCAACGCCGCCGACGAAGAGTCGGATGCAGACGATGAACCAAACACGGGAGAGGCGTGGGCCACGGACAAGCCGACCGAGGATGCAAACCCGCGCAAGAAGAGCGCAGGTATAAAATCAGGTGGAATGTCGGGTCTTTTGGCGCAGAAGCTCGTACTGAGCGACGATGATATCGAGGATTAATACCGGTTAGCTATGAGGAGCAGCAGGATGTATGTAATGTAAACTACAATGGTGGATCTGCGTTTGGGTCAGACCGAGTTCAGGGTTGGCGGTTCATGGAGAACAAAAAATGCTGGAGCAAAATGGGACTTGGCTTCATGGAGATGTGAATATTTTCTTCGTTTTTTTTCTTGTCTTATAGTTATAGTTCCAAGCAGAGAGAACTGAGCTAGTACGGTAGCCAAATAGTGCTTCCACATCATCATCACGTTGAGGTGATTATCATCGCGCGCAGTGTTTAAGTCTATCTATATACAACATGGTCATCATCAAATGTGCGTGTCCCTTTTTGTTTTCATTCTTCCCATAACAGTAACCCCTTTTTTGTTTTGTTCACGCTCGTCCAGAGCAGCTTTTTCTTTTCTCTTGGTTTGCTTAGTGGTGGAAGAGACGGATGTTCTGCTCCACAAAGGTAATGCCCAGCTTCTCAGCGGTCTCGAAAACGGCGCCGTCGTTTTGGCTGCCACCGGGGGCGGCAACGTACTTGGTGCCCGATCGAGCAACACGGAAGACGTTGTCGATGAAGGGGAACTATGAATCGATTAGTCAAAATCCGACAAAGCAGCGGTGTTTGGGAGAGACTTACGAAAGCGTCGCTGGAGACGCACACATCCTTGAGCTGCTTCATCCAAGCCTCACGCTCCTCGGCAGTGAAGGCAGGAGGAACCTCCTCGAAGACAGCCTCGAAAGCCTCGCGCTCGGGACCATCCTTGGGGAGCTGGCCGCTCACGAGCAGGTCAATGGCGTTGCTCTTGTCGGGGCGCTTAGTGCCCTTCTTCCACTTGATGCCGAGAACACGCTCGTGGAAGCGCATCCACCAGTTGTCAGCCTTGTCGCCGGCAAGACGAGTGCAGTGGATTCGAGACTGCTGGCCAGCGCCAAGACCAATAACCTGGCCGTTGACGGCGTAGCAGACGGAGTTGCTCTGGGTGTACTTGAGGGTAATGGTAGCAACAGTAAGATCGCGGGCAGCGCTCTCGGGGAGAGAAGCTGCGTCCTTGGGAGTGATGATGGTAGTGAAGGATTTGGGGGAGATCACAACATCGTTGCGGTGCTGCTGGAGAGTGATACCGTAGACGGTGCGGGTCTCGGTGGCAGGAGGGTTGTACTCGGGGTCGATTTGGAGAACCAGGTATCGGCCACCCTTCTTCTTCTTGAGGATCTCGAGGGCAGCGTCCTCGTAACCAGGGGCAATGACACCGTCGGAAACCTCCTTGGAGATGATGCTGGCAGTGGCAACATCGACAACATCACTGAGAGCAATGACGTCACCGAAGCTGCTCATGCGGTCGGCACCACGGGCGCGAGCGTAGGCCTGGGCGAGGCCAGAGGTCTCAATGCCGGGGATATCGTTGACGAAGTAGACCTTGCGCTCCTCCTCGGTAAGGGGGAGGCCAATGGCAGCACCAGCAGGGGAGACGTGCTTGAAGCTAGCGGCAGCGGGCTTGCCAAGGGCCTGCTTGAGCTCCTTGACCAGGGGCCAGGCGTTGAGCGAGTCGAGAAGGTTGATGTAGCCAGGGGAGCCGCAGAGGACCTTGAAGGGCAGCTTGCCCTCGGTAACGAAGGCGGCAGCAGGCTTCTGGTGGGGGTTGGCGCCGTAGCGGAGAGCAGCGTACTGGTCGCCGTTGCCAGCGTACTCCTTGCGGAAGAACTGGGAGATGGCGGCGTCGTAGTCGGCAGTGTGCTCAAAGGCCTTGAGAGCGTAGCGGTTGCGGCTGGCCTCGGAGATCTCGCCCTTCTCGAGCTCGCTCAGGAAGCCGGCGTAGTCATTGGGGTCGCTGAGGATGGTGACGCGCTTGTGGTTCTTGGCAGCGGCACGGATGAGGGTGACACCACCAATGTCAATCTCCTCGACGGCCTCGGGGATGCTGACGTTGACCTTGGCAACGGTGTCCTTGAAGGGGTAGAGGTTGCAGATGACATAGTCAACCTTGTTGATGTTCTGGTCAGCAAGGTCTTTCTCGTCCGAGGCGAGATCGCGGGCGAGGATGCCGGCGTGGACGGCAGGGTGAAGGGTCTTGACACGACCAGCAAGCATCTCCGGGGCCTTTGTAATGGCAGAGACGTCCCTACGGGTGCAAATGTGAGAATTGCGCCAAGAAGAAGAAGAAGAAGAAGAAGAAGAAAAAAATTCCGATGTTGCTTGGCGTGACTTACTCGACAGGGAAGCCAGACTCGCGAATCATCTTGGAGGTGCCGCCAGAGGCAAGGATGCGAACACCCTGCTGGACGAGGCCCTTAGCCAGGTCCAGCAGGCCGGTCTTGTCGTAGACGGAGACGATGGCAATCTTCTGCTGGGAAGCCATTTTTTGTATGGTTGGGAGAAAGTTGTGAAGAAGAAACAATTGCAATTGCGCGCCCGGCAACAAGGGAAAAAAAGTTTGGCGGGGTAAAGGGTCGACTTGCCGTGTGGGTGGTGGGGTGGTGATGCGATAGCGGACGGCGCAGGAGGGGGCGGGGCGGCAGAGAGAAAAAAAAAAAATATCAAGCATCACCGCAATGGGCAAGTGGCGACGCTAGGGATTGTCAGCCTTATTTGCACTTGGGCCTGTTCATCTAAGTGGGAGTGGTGCGAGAATATTTTCATGCCGTCTAGAATATGTCCCGGGTTGACCCTGCTTGGCCTGGTGACCTTGCTGTCGGGAATGGCACATGCAGAGAAACACACTCGCTGGCCCTCATTCGTGACCTCATCCTAGTCGTCTCCCTCCTTGACCTTCACGAGACGACTAATACCCGCTAGCACCCAGCATTGGCAAATGAAGATTGAGTTCCAAAAAGTACCTCAGCCGGGGTTCAATCATTCGAGAGCCCAATGGCATGATAGGCAATTTCTTCAGGCGCCTCTCACGTGTACCACATGGGATGCACCTCGGTTAGCCGTTGCAACTATCCAATTCCTGGCTGTCCTTTGATATCAATCAATAGTTGACCATTGTGGCTATTTCTTTATCCTTTATTCATATGGGCCGTGCAAGACGAGGAGCAGGGTATAATTAGTCTTCCAAAAAAAATTGAGACATGCCCAAAAAAAGAATTTGATGAGACTGGGACTCGAACCCAGGAGGATTGCTCCATCAGGAAACTAGGTGTTAAGGTGACCTTAACCTGACGCCATAACCAACTCGGCCATCTCACCCAAGCTAGCGCTTATTGTTGAGTGCGGTGTCGTTATTTGTGTACAGGTAGGTACGCCAACCTACGTCCTGAACTTGCTCTAGATTTTAGTACACTCAAGCTCCCTTACGACCTCATTTTCATTATAAATGGTCCATTTACTGGTATGCCTTTTGGGCTCACTATTTTATTCTAGCCCTTCGATTGCCAATAATAAATTGATGCTGTGTGATTTCAGCATCACTGGGATACCGACAACACCATATTTTGAATGTGTGATGATATCCTCGCTCGCTATGTGCCGTTGTCCACATATTATAATTCTATATAAAACCCTTATCGTATAATGTTGGCTTGTGTTGAAATGGTATTTTGTTTTCTTATACAAGATAGCCATCTGTCTCACATGCCTGCCTAAGCAGGAGTTTAGATAAGAAAGAGGCGCCACGGATATGGTTTACCTCCACGAGACTGCTTCCCCAAAGCGGAACGGTACTAACCCATCGCACCAAAATGCGTGTTCATGACCAACTAGCCGCTAGTTTGTGACACCAAGCTCTGTTTCTCTGCATTTATGATCCAGATTGCACCTTTGTGATACAACTACCCTGGAGCTCGTATCGACAAGGTGTGACGCCAAAGCCCAAGACAAGGCCCGGACCACCGGGCCACTTACTGCGTGATTCGTTTTTTTTAATGTTTTTTTAGTGTTTGGCATGCACGATGTGCGGTAGCCGGGCTTATTTGCCGTGGTTACGATTTCGACGACAATGGGTACTTGGTTTGATGGGTTATCCTTCCTATCTTCCCCCTCCGCTTCCCCTCCTCTCCAAATCTAGGGTCTTGTTGAGCGCGCGGAGGCGCTACGTCATAAGGCTATTCTATTCCTCACGCCCAGCCAGCCGTGGTCGCGCGACAGCACTGGCCAAAAAAAGTGTTGGAGGATCCCCAAAAGCAGAATCACTGCATCGAATGAATGGCAGGACCGCTCTCTGCGTAACCTTATTGGCCACGGACCCCCCTCCAGCGCGAAAACGGCAGCCAGAGTTCGTCCAATGCTGGCTGGGTGGCCTTCGCACAAGGCAAAGTCGTTGGTTGCGTGCTTGGCTACTGGCTGCCTGGTCGCACGCTCTCCCACCACCCACCACATGTAAGCCAACAAAGAGCGCTGTGGCACGCTCCCTGTTCGCCCACCACCTCTACCACTGACATCGCATCGCATCGCATCGCATCTCTCTCTCCCTCTCTCATCGCACCCCGGCCGGCTGGTTTCCGACTCCCGCAAACTACGTCCCTTTTTTTTTTTAATTCGACCTTCGCATCTATCTTCCGCATTTCCAGAAGCTTGACTCACCCCAGCTCAGCAGCCCCGGACTGCTCCCGGAGCAGCAGCACCATGAAGCCCAAGACGCTCCGCATCCTGTGCTTCGGCGACTCGCTCACCTCGGGCTACTGCTCATACGGCCTCAGCTCGCATCCCTACTCGCTCAAGCTCGAGGACAGGCTCACGGGTGCCATCCCCAACCTGGAGTTCGAGGTCGTCACCAACGGCATCCCTGGCGATGTGGCTTCCTTCGACCGCTTCCTTAATCGCATGAAGACCCAGTGTAAGACTTGCCGCCTATTTTCCTTGTTGGCCCTATCACCCATCCACTCTCCCCCATCGGAGCCCACCACCCCCACCTCTCTCCACCGCGAAACCCCACCGCCTCGACTATCACGGCCTGGTTGATCTCGTGAGCTCAGATGGCTGATGTTTCATCTTTTTTAGTCGAAAACGCAACATTCGATTGGACCATTGTCCTTGGAGGAACCAAGTATGTCTTCTCGTTGCCTCTTGCAAACACCACCCGCTTCATTCATTCATGCCTGATGACTGACTCCCCTTCACCAAACAGCGACTTGGGATATGGAATTTCTTCTGAAAACATCTACGAGGGCCTCCGAAAGGTTTGGGATGTTCCCCTGTCTAAAGGAAGCAAGGTCCTTGCTCTCACCGTCCCTGAGTGCCATGTTAAGGTCGACAGACTCACCAAGAGACGGGATGAGCTCAACCTTAGTATCATGACCCATCAGCAACCAAACTTGTATGTCCAGGCCCCCTCCCCCCCTTCCCCTTCCGTAGACCCGCTCGAAGGCTTGGCGGAAATTTCCTCTCACACTAAGGCAGCTACTTCTTTGATCTTGAATCCTGCATCCCATATCACTCCCTCACTGAGGCTGACAGGGACAAGTACTGGGATGATGGCTTGCATCTGACCGAGGAAGGATATGACTGGATGGGGCAGCACATTGCTGATGGCCTAATCCGCATTCTCAAACGGGAAGAAGAAGGCCTGGAACCTTCAACATCACCCGCCAAGGCACCATCCTCCAGGGTCCGTGGCGACAACCTCGCTTTTATGGAAGAGGCCGGCAATCCGCGAAACCTCAGCGAGGGCTATGTCATAGTTAGGAAGAGGGACTTGGAATAAATATCCGACTCATCGACAGAGAGGGCATAAATCTGCCATTGCATGTATATTTCTATGCTTTAATACTGGAAAACAAAACCCCGGAATACCCAGCCCTTCCAAACGCCAATGTGCATTAATGTTTTCTCTCTTGCTTTTTTTCTTTCTTCATACAACGAGATTGGCGGCCACGAATTCCTTTTTGCAACGGGTTAGCGTAAACGTGAACATGAACATGGGGATACGCTCAATGATAGAGATAAAACACGTACTGGAAACTCCTTTTGCAATGCGTTGGTGACGTTTTCCACCTCCTCGGCCAGGCTCTCGACGTTGGCGTCCCACCGGCGCATCTCCTTGCCCACAATCACCTCGGCTCGGCCGCTGCCCCTCTCTCCCGAGGCCTCGCCGCCCTCGAACCAGATGATGCCGTCCAGCTGGTCTATGCGTCCGACCAGTCGGCCCTGCTCAATCATCCGGGCGGTGGTTTCCTCTGCCTTATCGGCGTCCAAGCCCAGAAGCAGACCCAGGGCCTCGAAGCGGATGTTGTTGTAGAGCCGGGAAGCTCCCAGGAGGTTGTGCTCGACGACGGCCTTGGCCAGGACGGTGGAGCCGTCCGACGTCGTGGCCAGCTGGTGCGGCTGCAGGCCCTCGGCAAACTTCTCGACCTCCTCTGGGGAGAGGAGGCGGTCGAGGAACATCTTCTCCAGGATGCTAAACTCGTCGAGCTGCACGGATCGGTCGTCCTTGTAGAGCCGTCCCAGGGTGCGGCTTCGCATGGGGCCCGCGGGCGCGAGCACAGCACACTTGATGGCCATGCTGAGGGTGTGGAGGCGCTCCTCCTCGGCGATGGCGGGGGAGAAGCTGATTTCGTGGTATCGCTGGGAGGCGCCGAGGAAGTCACGCTTGGCGTCCTGGATGCGGGCCTGGGAGAGCTTGAAGTGCAGGCTGAGGTCCTGGTCGGGGACGTTGTGCATGATGTTCTTGAGCTTGTTGATGTACATCTCGGCGGCGGTGGAGTCGTCGACCTCGAGGTAGTTGCGGACGATGCGGACCCAGGTGCGGGCCTTCTCCTCGTCGGTGATCTTGCGCTGCGAGTTGTCGAGGGGGATTTCGGCCAGCGTCTTGGCGGCGTCGAGGAAGTCCTCGTTGTTCTCGTGGGCCGTGGCGACGAGCTCGCGGAGCGTGGCCCCGGCATCGAGGAACGACGACGATGACGGCTGCGCCGACAGCACGCTCAGCGTCCGGTTGCCCACCTCAATCCACATGTCCTCGTTCTTGAGCTCCTTGAGCGTCGCCACGAAGGCGTTGAGCACCGACCGCGTTGCCACCACGCCCAGGCTCTGCCCGAAGAAGGAGTCGACGATGGCGTTGAGGTCGTCGATGGCGGTGGCCGCCGACGAGATGTTCTGGATGTCAGCCAGGAGCTGCTCGTACAGGGGAGCCTTCTCGCCAGCCGCCGACTCGGCGCTGGCGAGGGCCTCGGCGACCTTGGGGTTGGGCGCCATCGCGGGTGTGAGGTTGTCGAGAGGTTTGGGCAGAGGGGGAATACGTTGGAGCGGCCGGGGGCGAGTCGAGGTGAGGCTAGTTAGAAGCTAGGCACACGCACACGTTCAAGGCGGCCTTCCGAAGTGGAGGGGCAAACGGAAACGGCTGGCTGATGGCGGAGAGCTGTTCCCATTAGCGGGGTAGGACAAAAGTGAACGAGCGTTGTACAGTGTCTATGGATTTTGCTCAGGATTGTTTTGGTCTACTATTAGGGGAGCTGTGGTGGATAAATACAGTGTGTGAACCGCTATAACTGAAAAGAATAGCACTGTCCACTGTTCTCAAATTTTGACCTCAATCGTAGCTTGGCACCGTGGAGTGGGGTACGCTACGGGAGAGCCTTTGTAAACAGTTACCAACCGTCCTGAATCCATTTAGCTGGAGTATACGCGAGTTATTCGTAAATAGCCTTTCCTGGCCTGTATCTCGATCCTCATTTTCGCACTTGAATTACGGTATAGAGCTGGGGTGAACCATCTTTGTTTGGCCATTGGTTGTCATGAGCCGCCTTGTTCCTGTATAACATTTCAAGAACAGAGTGGTGTGGCAAGAAATTGACAATTAGACATTGGTGCTGGATGCGACCTGTGCCAGCTTGATATCTAACGTTGAAATGATCATAATATTCCTAGGAGGGTATCCATGTAGCGTTCAACCCGGAACAGCAATGGCTTCATTGGATCCGGGGTCCTTCTAGTCCACACTTCCACACAAAGTCTTTCCGTAAAAAAATGCTGAACTGTGCCCGATTCCAAAATAGGTCCTGTCTCTAGGACTAGCCAAACTTCACAAAGGCCACGCCAATAACGCCCTGGATAACCAACTCAAGAGATGCGCCCTCTACAGTCTTGTTTTGTCTACTTGTTGTGCCAAATCAGTGTTCGGAGCGAGTCCCAGTCGTTGCAGTCCTTGTAGATGTATGTCATGCTGCCGCGCAAACTCGACTGCAGCTCCTCTGGGTGGTAGCGGAAGATGAGCATCACCATGGCCCACGAGAGCGACGCGAAGGCGGGCCAGGCGTAGTGGTTGATCTTGGAGTGCAGGGGCTCCGAGGACACTCCAGGGAAGCCGACGCCGGGCTTGACGGCGATGCGAGCCAGAGCTAGCACCACTCGTGCGAAGACGTAGATCACGATCTGCTGGTTGACGGAAGAGATCTTTCCGGAACGCGGGGAGCGGCCGCCAAACACCAAGTAACCGCCGACGAGACCACCGAAGAAGGAATCGTAAGCTCCTGCAGTAGTAGTTATTAGGATTTGTTTCATACTTGATATCGAATTGGGGTAACGTTACCCTCTTTGCCTGGCGTGGCGCCAAAGTGCTTGAGCGCAAGCATCGTCAGCTTGTAGGTGACGGCAAAGCGTGCTAGGTTGCTGGCATGGTGTCTTGTCGCTCGCAGGACTAGAGATAGTTTCTGTCGAAATCTGTAAAATCGTTTATATCAGCGCGCGGTTCATGCAAAAATCGATCGAGCGCCCGTGGAGGGTGGTAGCGGTGACGAGGGTGGTTCAACGTACGTTCCTGAGCGGAAGAGGAAGATCATACTGTACAGAGCATGACTTGTTAGCAAACCACAACGAAAACGATCGAGGGCGTCACCTACACAAGCGCATGCGGAAAGCGCACTTTGGTTCCGTAGACAGCGCCATTGCGCGCCGTCTTGATCAGCGAGAGCAAGTCATGGTATCGGGGATCCCGAACGATGACCTCCAGCGCGTTCTGCGTGCGTCAGCTACGAGTCTGTGTCGTCCACCGCACGGCGATGCCCCTTTCGCAGGCGACACCGCTGGCGATCGCATCGCAGGACATACCTTGATTCCTTCGAGGGCGGCTGAGGCCATGGTGCTGCGGTGGGATCGAGCCTCGGCAAAAAGTCCTTGAAATGAAGCGGGTGTCTCAAGACGGGCGTAGGGGACTTGGTTGTTTTGCGCTGGACGGCTACCGCATCGGAAGGAACAGGAAACCAGAAAGAAGCGAGGAAGAAAAAAAAATAAAAAAAGAGAAGACAACGATGGAACGTTGCGGGAGAATAAGAGGAAAAGAAGGGAATCTGGAAAGTCAGATTCAAGATTCCGTTAGACGGGGGTGCCGTCCAGATCAATGACAAGTGGGTGTCACCTGTTCAAGCCTCGGCCTGGAAGTATCTTCGGCTTGTGTCGCGGAGAAGGCAGCTAAGCCGCAAGAACCGGCATTCCCCACGGGCCTTGTAGTGGGCCTTGGGCCTATGACGCACGGCGCATTGGTGTCTGGGCTCTTTTAGGGGCCCTCCCACTTTGACGGCTGACGCATTAACTCTGTGTCCGGGTCGACTCTGATCATGTTTTAGCATGTGATGATAGCCGGGTCGACGGAAGAATTCCTTGAGTACAATCTGGATGTCACAGGCTCGTGGAAGTGATGTCAATCGCGCACCCCGTAAGGACCATCTTCAAAAACAAAATTGCCTAATCCATCTCTGGTGTATACTTTTCGGGATGCTTTAAACTTGCCCCCTGGCCCATGTACCCCCCCTACGCGAGCCGACTCCATCGCTATGCAACACAATGAGTACCCAAGTTGATGTATCAAATCCAATAAGTCATATATAAGACACGTGAAGAAACATGTTTCTTTCCTCAGCACCATCGTTCATGAGGCTCCCGCCACTGAATCCCCAGTATCTCAAATATTTTCTTCTCGTCTCGCCCCTCGACAAGCTCTCCCTCAGTCACTTTAACTCGCTGTGGACCGCGCATCACGTTTTTATATAGACCGCGCTGATTTAGCCGCATGCCTTTTTTGGATGCGAGTAGGCGCATGCTGCGGTTGAAGATGTCGTTTCCCGTAAAGTATAGCAGTGCAGCTCCAATTTCCGACTCAGGAACCAACAAGAAGTCGATGCGCCTCCAGACGGGTGTGTAATTTTCTTCGTTGAAGCCGCGGATCCTGGGGAGCACGCAGCACCCGTGCCACTTGCTGCCATCATGACTACCCGACCGAGATGATGCCAGCCTGGCAACGAGGAATTTGTCAGTCTCAAGTCGCTGGACGAGTTCGTCGAGAAATGACCGCAAATCCCCGGCGGATTCTGTATTGGGTTTGGTCACCATAAAGTCGATGTCGCCTGATGACTCTGCTCCTCGACGATAGCTCCCAGCAATAATGAGCTCTACATTGGGGTCAATACCCTGTGCCGTCGTCTTCACAATCTGGCCAAGGGCCTCGGCTTCACGTCGGGGTATCCGAGTATTGAGGTCGTCGTAGTGCTCGATCCCGACCAACTGGTTTGACGTGAGTTTGGCTTTGGCCTTTAGATCGTCGAGCGTCCGGTGCCCTTGAGCGATCCACTGCTGAGCCTGGGCGGTCCCCACGCCGTATATACCCAGAAACAGCTGCAATGCTTCATCCATTGGGTCGTTTTTGGTGTATTCGAGCCGTTTCAGCCGGTTGGTTGTGACAATCTCCTCAATTTTCTGTGCCAGGCGCTGGCCTATGTTTGGCAAATGGAAAGCTTGCTCCTCAGTTGTTATTTTAGTGTCCTGACGCTTGAGAGTACTGATGACTTTGCGGTACGCGATTGTGCGCCAATGATCATTCACGCGATCGTAGTAATTTGCCATTTGCTGTAGCACCTCAATGGTGCGCGCGTTGGGGTTCCCCGCTTTCGTATTCCTGATTCCGGCCGAGTTGCATGCGAATCGTTCATCAAACGCCACCTCTTTACGACCAGATCGCGTTTTCCTCTGGGCGCGTTTTCGCTTGTTGGCTCGCTCGTCTTCAGAACCGGATGCTTCCATTTCCACTTCGCCCTCAGTTTGAACATCGTCATCTTCAGCATCTAAAGGGAGGTCCTTATACTCTTGCATCAGATCGATGTACTCCGTGAGCTCATCCGCGCGCCCTTTTCCCTTTCCTTTTGTGCTCTGCATGTTTGCAGATTGTGCCACATCTTCTCCCGGCGTATTCTTGTTTGCCGGCGTTTCTTTGTCTGTTTGCTCGATGTCTGCTTCGCAGCCATCCGGTGTATCCTTTGGGGATGACAAAAGCCCTTCTATATCTAAAATAATCGGCTGTGAATCTGACGGTGTTGGTGTTGCAGCAACTCGGCTTGGCGGCGGAGACTCTTCGCTCCTCTCAGGTGTACCATCTGGAGGAACGTAATCCCACCTCTTTGGGTTCCTCTGCGGTGGTTTGAGCTGTAGGGACGTTGCTGACTCGCTTGAGGTTGGTGCTACTGCGGATGCTGACTTCGCCTTCCCATCCATCGATTGAGGCTGGCCTTTGAGTTTGTACATTCTCTGATCAGGATTTAGGATTATTTTGTACTGGATGCAGTCGATTGGATACTCTTCGTTTACAACTTCGGGAGGATGCACTTTGTTCGTACCCCGCAAAGTCCCTTTGATATCCTTGAACGTAAGGCCTTTATCTACAATGACGTGCGTGGCAGCGTGCGGAAGTCTCGTCCATGTAGCGCCGTACTCTCTGGCCTTTGTGATGCGCATCCGGCGCACAGGGGAAATGTCGTTATCGGGTATGTAGAAGAAGGACAGCCCTTTGAATATTTGCTGGCTCTCTGGCCGCAGTTTCAGGGCGGCCTCTCGCTTCCTCTTCTTGATCGCTATGCTGGGAGACGGTGAATCTCTTCCTAGTAGAGTTGAGATCACTTTTGGTGTCGCAACGATGCTGGAGACGCCTCTAGAGGCAGGTCGAGTTGAGTCAGGGATGGGTGTGTCCTCTATAATACTGATGTCTGGGTCCGAGGCGTTCACCAACGTGCCGACTCGACTTTGAGGAAAACTTGTGACGGGTGTGCCCTTGATGACGCGCATCCTGCTATTTGAAGTTGGCGTGGGCTCTGCAGCAACCCTTTGGGGTTTTGGTTTTGACTTTGGCGGCTGTTCCTGAGTTAAGTCTAACACCACTGGTTCTTCATGGACAGCAGCAGCAGCCGACGGTGTTGCTGGTTTTGTGTCAAAGAAGCCTCGCCACCGTCTTCTTTCAGCAAGCTCCTTTTCGTCAAAGTCATCGTCGCTGCCAAAGGAATTCAGGCTGTTGAAAAATGCCGTCTTCTCTGCGAGGGACGCCATATTGCGATGCGGAATGGCGGGCGCGAGGGTGAATGCGACAGTGAAGTTGAAGGAACGCGACAGGCTTTCATATCTGCGCGACGCTTCGGTGGTGCCTGGCGCAGAGGTCACGCAGTGTTTGGCTAGCCGTGAATCATGTGAGACGTGATCCAAAAGGGACAAAGACGATGCTGCTGAGCGGTTTGACTCTTTGTCGAGCCGGGCGCAGAGCTGTATTCACTTCACAATCGACAAATTGACCATCAGGGGTCTCACTTGGCCGCTGAGTTGGCCAGGCTGCAGCGCTATTTAGGGAACACGACCCGCCAACTGCCCCATTTGGCAGGGCATGATCAGCCACCAACATTGGTTCCCGATTTCCTGGTTCGGCGGCTCGCCCACACTCTGCTTGCAGTGTCATGTAATTACTTCGAGTTTTATTTTCGGTTCTATACGTAATATGAAATCGATAGTCAAGTTCATCGCTCGGCCCGCCCTGTCCTGAGCCCTTTTTAAATCCATTGCGACATATACACATATGTTATCGTACAATTAACCCTCTACCAGAACAAATCCCAAAATCCAAAACCAAGAAACCCGGGTATCAATAATAAAAGAATCGAATAATGATGTCGCCGTCTATGTGTACAGATCTGAGGCGGAATTTTTGTTTTTGGTCCTCCTGCCGAGCGGCCGCGGTTATCCGCGAGGTCATTTATTGAGGGAATGCCACAGGCGCGGGCGGAGGCTGGCCGCCAAACATCCGTGCGTCAATCATGGGAATGCTGTTCTTCTCGTACGGGTGAAAGGCGGTGGGATCAGCAGAGTAGCGACTCCCAGCTTCGTTCTCGAGATCGTTGACGACTTCCCTGGTCAGCTCGACGTAGTCGTAAGCGAATTCGCCAATCTCGGCGTCGTCGATGCCTATAATCTCGGCATCTTCGGTGGCGCGCAGGCGTAGACCGGGGATCATGTTCATGACAAAGAGGATCAGGCAGGTGCCGGTGAAGGAGTAAAGGCCGCCAGTAAAGGAGTCTGCGAGCTGGTAGCCCATCTGGGCCCAGTGATGGTCGATCCACCCGCCATCGATACGCGTGGTTCCATCTAGAGCAGCGATGGTCTTGCTTGCAAAAAAGGCGGTGCACACGTTGCCGACTAGGCCACCGACACCGTGCACGGCAAAAATATCGAGGGCGTCGTCAATACCAAGGAGAAATTTAACCTTCGTGGCATAGTTCGAAAAGGAAGCTCCGAGGGCCCCGAAAACAACGGCGGACCATACGGGGACGTAGCCTGTCAAAAACCCATTAGCACTTTTGTTCCTTCATTAAAAGAGTTATCCACTGTCTCAACATACCAGAGCCAGGGGTGATGGACACGAGACCAGCCACCACGCCCGAGCAGAAGCCCACAGTCGACCATTTCCTCTCGAGGCGGTAATCCAGAATGCACCAGGTCATGCCTCCGACGCAGGCGGCCAGGTTGGTGACGACGGCCGCGAGCACGCCGCGCAGGTTGGCGGACAGGGCGGAACCGGCGTTAAAGCCGAACCAGCCCACCCAGAGGAAGACGGTGCCAATGACAATGTGAGTGACGTTGTGAGGGCGATAGTTTAGCTCGTGAGTGCCGTGTCCGCGGCGCTTGCCAAGCATCATGGAGTAGGCGAGCGCAGCGCTGCCGGAGGCAATGTGCACTGGGGTGCCTCCGGCGAAGTCGAGGCCGCCCATCTTGTTGGACCACCCGCTGGGGTTCCAGGTCCAGCAGGCAATTGGATCGTAGATGATGGTGGCCCAGATGAACATGAAGATGACGCACGGCAGCATTCGGCCGCGCTCGGCGACGGCGCCGGTCGCGAGGGCGACGGTGATGGCCGAGAACATGCCCTGGTATACGGCGAAGAGCAGGTCCGGAAGCTTGTCGGAGCCCACCGAGGGCCGGGCCAGGACATTGCGGAATCCAAAATTGGCAAGATTACCAATGTAGGGGCCGGCCGTGTGCGAAAAGGTTAGGGAATAACCCCAGAAGAACCACTGGAAACATGTTACGGCGGCGCTCATTACTGAGAGCCAGATCAGGGAGAGGGCCGACTTCCGGCGGGCGAGGCCTGAGTAGAAGAAGCTACATTTCGTTGCGTGTTAGTCGAGCGCTCAGCAGCGTGCATTGTCTGACACCGTAGGGGCCAGCCATTGAATGTAGGCATTCCGACTCGGAAAAAGAAATTCGGAACATTAAAAAAACCCCCAAAAAGTAAAACTCACCCAACGCCAGGAATCATAAGCAAAACCAAGGCAGTGGCCGTTAGCATCCAAGCAATGTCGCCAGCCTGCGGGCGCACAAGAGTCAGCTTGCGGGCGTTGAACCGGATAGTGACCCACATTGGGCGAAATCAGCGACTCACCTGGTACCAGATGTTGACGTCCATGTCGAGGGGATCAGCGCCCTTTGCGCCGGTGCCATTGTAGGCCACCACGGCTTCCGTCATGGTTGAGGGGGGTCGTAAAGGTTCGTACAGAGGGCCTCTCTGCGAGTTTCCCGGGCGATGTGGGAAAGAGGAAGAGGGAAAAGGTGCCGCGCCGTGGCGTGGCGGGAGACGGAGAGCGAGAGAGATAAGAGTAAAATGGCCGTGTAAGGATGAGGCGGCCGAGGGCGGGACGTCAGCCCAAAGATAAGGGATAGAGAGAGGACCAGGTTTGTAGTAAAGGGCGCAGGAGAGAGCGAAAGCACAGAGCAACGGCGGACCACAAGACTGGGGTAGCGGAAAAATAAAAGAACAAGAAAAAAGCCAAATCGGTTAAACGATAAATTCGAATGTGTTTGGGAGCATAAGAAAAAAAAGAGAGAGAATGAGAGATTTATCCTGGCAATGCGAGTAAGGGAAGGACGACCAGAATTATACCGCAACACGTTCGGAGCCCGGGGCAGAAAGAAGAAAAAGGCCAGCTGCGATGGAATGGTTAAAAAAGAATGCACCGACCGACCGAGCTATCTTTTCGGATAGCGCTCTCCTCTTCGCTTGTCCAGCCGGGGGAGGGGGGTCGACCCAAACGCCAGCACCAACATGGAACGGAGTGGCCACACCCTGGATGGTCTCGAAGGGGGTCCTGTGGCGTTAGTAGTTGACTGATGGCCGGGGGAGACGGGTGGTGCTTTGTGGGAGGTGGGAGAAGAAAAAGAAAAGAAGAGGGCCAAAGCAATTGCAAAGAAAAGAAAAGAAAAGAAAAAAGAAAACATCCAAAGGTTAAAGGGCACTCCGTACGAAAGAAAACCGCCACCTCTGTTCTGCCATTGGCGCTGATCGCGACACACCTTTTCTCATACTTTTGCTACACTCGAAGCGTCTGTCCCCTTCCCGAAGGAAAAAAAACCCCAAGTGGGGGAATCAGTTGCGCAGGTGGGCTCCGAGCTGACCCCGGCTGGGGCGGATGCTTATCGATTTTGCAGGCCACACGCCCCCCCCCCTCATTTTATCCGCAACTTCGACTCACCACTAACACACAACGTCTCGCCGAGAACCGAGAAGGGCCAGAGAGAAGAAGAAAGCAAACATGGGCACGCAATTGATCATCCCGCCGTGGACGCTGGCATCATCATCTGCACGTCGAACGTGCCGTTCAGGCCCCTAAAGCTGCGAAATTGCAACGTTTCAATTCTCTCGGTCTCTTTCTCCCCATCAGGCTGCTGCTCGCGCTCGACTAGCGATTCAGATAAGACATAACAAAAAAAGGTCATCATCATCAATAACGAATATGGTCTTATTTGCCTGAACATCCTGAGACTATTGGATCGGCTCCTCCTGACAGAATCAGAAACCCCCTGTTGGCAAGTCTGTCATTCTGATACCTTCACTCGCTCTCGCTCTCCCATTGTATTCGTCGCTGCTCAGACTAGCGGCTTGCTTCTCAAGTAAGCCCCAAGACACACAAAAGACCGACACATCTATGTATCCCCCTCGACAATCGTGTAACTGATAAGACCCTGGAACTTCGTGCCCTAGATCCCTGACTCGCGAGTGCAATAGCGCAGTGGTTTGTGATGCCGTGCACTAGTTCCCCGGGGTACCCCCTTGGCAGGCCTCCGCACGACGAAAAAAAAGGTCGATTGGAACTTGCATCGGAGCTAGGATGTGATGTGACATGTGGTATATCAACTGCAGAGCAACGTTTCTGGTGTGGGTTTCACGAGGCAATGGAAGGCCACGAGGAACGGCATCTAACTGGCCACTTCTCGAAAGCTTCCTCGAGAGTTTCGCCATCCTCATGCAATCCCCCCATAGAGCCAAAAAGCCTGCAATTCCTTCATATACAAATCGTCATCGGCCCAGACTCAGCTCGCAGGGTTCAAAAAGACACACGGACACTTACACCCGCGCCTCCAATCAAACAACGGGACGGCATTCCGTGCAAGGCAACAGGTCCTAACAGGGGCTTCGGTGCGCTAGCCGGCTCCTTCGCCGTGCACAACCAACCAGCCTGTCTGCTTATCTCCATGACATTAATTCCCGGCCTGACGGTCTCGTCTACGCATTGTTCAACGGTCTTGGACGTCAACCCGAATAAGGCCAGCAACAGGCCAGGGGTGCGGGTATTCCAGAAAATCAGTGCACCGAAAGGGTTGCGGAGCGGTCCCGCGGGGTGGCGATCTCCATTCTTTTTTGTTCGGTGGAATGCCGATGCAACGGCAAATGCGACATTCAGGCAAATAAGAGAAAAAAGAAAAGAAAAATACCACCGCCGGCTGGTCGTGTGCTGTGCTGCTGCACAAGAAGCAGACTGATGCAAAGCCACAGCCGTGTGTGGCCTGCAACTAACACGCACCTGAGGCTTAGTGATGGGACCGGGATTTGCAGTGACGAAAGAGGTAACCTGTCGGGGCCCTTCCAGATAAGCTCCCCCGCGCTGATTGGCCCTCGGAGTGGTGGGAGGGCTATCAACGGGTTCTGATACTTAGCTACCATTAAATGGTAATGGCTTTTGCACTTTTACAAACGCCAGCGCACTATCGCCACGGCCGCCCTATAGGCCAGGTATTCGGCTCCCTTTGTCCCTGGACTTTAATTGCTTTTTTAGCTTCCCCGGCCTGTACCTGTCACCATCCCCAACTGCCTTGCCCTTCCCCCTGCCACTCCCCTCCACGTATAGGACGAGGAACCATGAGAACATCGCCACGGATGGGGAAATCGACTTTGCCTGACCGAGTGCTGCTTGCGTGCGCTCCCAGGTTGCTCCCCTGAAGCGAGACACTGGTTCCTTCCTCGCTGGGACACGAATCTCGGCCCGGAATCCAAAAGATCCAGAACCATTCATGCTTACACGGGCTTGCAACACATCAGGACCGTCCCCAAGACTCACTCACTTCACCACCGCTCCACACATCCAACACCGAGATGCCCTGGTTTAATCACAATCGACACGTCTAGTCTCACCCCTTCGGTCCCCCCCCTTTCTCCATGCCATGCGCCATTCGAAGAAGCCAAGACGGAGGAGAGAAGGGTGGACGCCTCCGACGGTGCCGTCCGAGCAGAGGCGGCGGTATCCGTCCCGCAACCACGCTCCCGAAAGCAAAGCAATTCCGCGGCTTGGGTTGCAAAAGGACGTCATGGGCCTTCTCTGCACCGCCGCCACATGCAAAATTACCATCAGCCGTGGCGCAGACCCTTGTATGCATACTTTTTGATCAGGGAAAAAGGAACGTGGTCGTGACGGCAGTTGCCCCTTCCGGGCGCCATCTTGGCTGCGTGGTGTCGTACGCGGCCAGCCCGGAAGACCATGCCTTATGCTAAACATTGTCGAAGATTGGAACTTCTCGGAAGAATGCTGATTGACCAATACGCAGCCTCTGATTCGACTTGGTGTACTGAGATGTCCAGTTTCGGAAATCGACCTCTTAAGCCAGCCGGGTTACTACTCGTGTTTCCCTAATCAACCGTTTCCCGCTGACATATGGCATAATAGCATCTAAACCTCAATGGTCTTACCGTCAATTTCCCCGAGACCTTGACCAGCATGACAACGTGGCGGCGGATAAACTAGCCCTCGACCTCCGGAATCCTGGCTCCAGAGCTGACACCAGGGTTTTGACCAGAAGATTATCTTTCCCGATAGCCTTATCCCTTGTGATACACTCTCCATCCAAGCTGACCATGACACATGAAATCAGAAAACTCATATCAATTTAACGCTGTGTTATCGATCCCCCCAGATCAACTCGATTTGCGTGCGGTCAACTGAACGCTAACTCCATGATCGACCTATTTCAGCCCACTCTGCAACCCCTGGATCCTAACGCTCGTCCTCCCGCCCCAAGATTAAGTTCAACCCGCCTCAAGGCCACATAACGTGAACGAAAAAGAAAAGAAAAAAAACTGGATGTGACTCAAATGTTTCAGAGTTCTTGCCCCCATTGCTCCGTCGGGCTGCTCGCTGCCTGAATAATAAAATCGCAAAACGCGGTGCAGAAATACATTGCCACCCACCATGCCAACATTGTCAGGTTCTGCCACATCCACACCTCCTATGGTTGGCTGTGAATGGCTACTTCTTTTCTCCAGAACCATTCTGGCCGAATAAAATGGCTCACCGTGTAAACCACCTAGTTCTGTCAGCTATCAGTTTTATAAGTGCACCGCCTCGTGAGGATTTAGTACCGTTTCAGCAACATCAAGTAGCGGCGACAAAGTCCATGCATGGACAAACGTCTGCTTCCAGGTGAGATTCTTGGGAAACCAGAATCCAGGCAGATCCACCCAGGAGCCAAGGAAGCGGTAAAGGCAGAGTTGAATGAGTCTCACTGCGGATGCGAATCCCAGCAGCCCCATAACCGTCGATCTGATCGCACTTTGATTTCTGCCCTGTCGTAATGGATGCAACCAAATGATCCCCACTCCGCTGGCTTCAATGTCCCGCCTCTGTGATAAGTTAGAAATCCTATTTCCACAACGCGTGTACATCCAAGTAGATGGAAGCTCCCCTACGTTTCTGCGGATGGGCTCCAGCGTCCCGAGTATGGTAAAGGTCGTCAGCAGGTGCGCAATCACCATTCTCAGGTGCTCCTCGCCCATTTCGTCAACCCGCGACGGCATCACTCCCACAAAGTCCATTTCTGACAGCATCTCGTGAGCGGCCACGCACAGCATGGCGAGGTTGAAGAAATAGATCCAAGTAAGCCAATCAGGACGCTCTCCAGGCCACATGACAAAGGTTCCGAGCCCGTAAACAATGTGTTCGAGCAGAGCGTTGGTCAGGATGGTGTGGATAAACGGTCGGCAGACCTCGCGAAACAGGCTCACCAAGAGTGAGAGGAGAGAAAGCATCCAGAAAAGCATGTGATACCGTGCGGAGAGCATGGTGGCGGCGTTGAAGTAGATGAAAATAGTCGATTGGGGATATTCAGAGTCGTGTGTGATGAGCAAGCTAAACGAACGGATGACACAGTGATACGAAATTGATGCTGAAAGGAACAAGCTGGTTCTTAATGTGTGGTGGAATGTGACTTCAGCAAAGTCTCCAAAAGAATTCAAAAGAAACCCCTCAATCGATGCTTCCTCACATCAACGATGCATTGTTTGGCAGGTGGCAAACAGGGCAAGTGCGAAGTGCTCAATACAAACGCCGTATAGCAAGCACAAATGACTGAACATGGAACACGGGGAGGATAGAAATTTGCTCGGTAATAGACATTGATATTGAAAACATGGGCTGTATGCAGCCCTCTCGTACACATCACTAACTATAAACTTGCCATAGCAACCAATATATACATCCAATCCAATCTGCTTCGCTTCAACCCAACCTATTCCAAAGGTCGGGCGCAGGTAATACAAGAAAACATTATATACCAATTGTTCCGCCGAGTAATTA